>JAOTRN010000030.1:7289164-7308150 GCA_028566695.1 Bagroides melapterus
CTGTTCCATTTGTTTCCTTTAAAGTGACACACGCACACACACACTCGCACATTTTCTCTCTCTCTCTCACACACACACCCCCACACACAAATAGAATTTAAAGCCTTTCAGAAAATACATAGGACCTTATACAAATTACATAAATACTTTGTAGAGTATACCATTGTCAACGTGATATTTTCATTTGAAAATTTGGTCATCCAAAGCAGTGTTTCATAAAGCTAGTTATATTGCCTTGCAAATATTCACCCATTTTCCTATTTTGTTGCATTACAACCTGGAATTTAAATGAATTGATTTTCAAATGATTTATATTTGATTTACAAAACATGCTTACAGTTTTTGAGATGCAAAATATTTTTTATTGTGAATGAAACAAAAAATAAGACTACAAAACAGAATCTTTTGTTGAGCTACCTTTTGCATCAATTACAGCTGTAAGTCTCTTGTGGTAGCTATTCTTCCAGGCAAAACTGCTTTAAACTGGATGAATTCTGCTGTTGTACAGCAGTCTTTAAGTAGGACCACAGATTCTCTATTGGATTGAGATCTGGGCTTTGACTGGGCCATCCCAACACATTTAAATGTTTCTCTCTAAACCAAATGAGTGTTCTTTAGCAGTGTGCTTAGGGTTATTGTCCTGCTGGAAGGTTAACCTCCTTCACAGTCTCATCTCTTGGGCATGCTGAAACAGGTTTTCTTCACACACAGCAGTTTCTTAAAGTTAAATTTTAGTCTCATCTGACCAAAGTACCTTCTTCCAGATGTTTGGGGAGTCTCCCATGTGTCTTTTGGCAAATTCAACATGTTCTTTCTTGTGTTTTTTCTTTAAGCAAGGGCTTTCTTCTGGCCACTGTTCCATAAAGCCCAGTTCTGTGGAGTGTACAGCTAACAGTGGTCCTATGGACAGACACTCCAGTCTTTGCAGTAAAGCTCTCCAGCTCCTTCAGAGTTATTGTTGGTCTTTTGGATGCTTCTCAAATTAATGCCGTCCTTGGCCAGTCTGAGAGTTTTGGTGTACTCCTTCTACTTTTCTATGGTGGATTTAAAGTTTTGGTTATTTTTTATAACCCAACCCTGATTTTTACTCCTCTAAAATTTTGGCCCTGACCTTGTTGGAGAGCTCCTAGGTCTTCATTATGCTGCTTGCCTTTTTAGAGCAGGTATATAGGTAAGTTGAGATGATATAACACCTAGACTGCAGACAGATGGACTAAATCTTTTCTAATTTTGTGACTTCTTAAGGTAAATGATAGCAGCAGAACTTTTTTAGGAGCTTCATAGCAAAAGGGGTGAATACAAATGCACACACCAATTTTTTTATTTTTAATTTTAAAAAAATGTTTTGAAATGAGATTTTGTTTAATTTCACTTCACTTGACTTGGAGTATTTTGCATAGATTCACTACATAAAAGGCAAATGAAAATCTTTTAAATTCTAGGTTGTAATGCAACAAAATAGTAAAAAGGCAAAATGGGTGAATACTTATACAGTAGTTATAATTATTCTTTCACTTTGTGGCATGAATATTAGAAATTAAATTAACAGATAAATTGCCAATCTCTAGATTTCCAACATTACATTCACAGACACTTTACTCTGACTGTAAATTATGGTTTTCATTCTGAAGACATGTAAAATACATTATCATTTTCATTCTATTATTTTTAATTCAGCAGTAAAATATCTAACCACAATAGGTTATTTGCTTTGTTTACTTTTCTTTTAGTGTTTTTAGGTCTGTTACATACATTCTGTTGTATATCGGTGACGTATATGTATGCATGTGTTCGTTCTCAGGCTGTATGCAGGACCTGAGGTGGATATCTGGAGCAGTGGAGTGATCCTGTATGCTCTGCTGTGCGGGACATTGCCCTTCGACGATGACCACGTGCCAACGCTATTCAAGAAGATTTGTGATGGCATCTTCTTCACCCCACAGTACTTGAACCCTTCAGTTATCAGCCTTCTCAAACACATGCTGCAGGTGGACCCCATGAAGAGAGCCACTATTAAAGAGATCCGGTGAGATCTCTCTCTTTTTCATACACACACCCACATGTGTATTGTCACAGATGCACAAAAGCTTTTTCTTTGTTCGTATGCAAATCAAACATTTTCTTCTCAAAACCACTGCACTTGATACAGCGGCTTCTCTAGGTAATATAGTTTATGAGAAGCCACATGGATGTAATAGGGTCATAGAATACTGTGCAAATTCGTAGTCAAAAATAGCAAAATCATTCACTGGGTCAGTACAAAAAGTATTTGTATACTTATTTATATACAAGTATGTATTATATTTATTTTCCAAACATTATTTTAAAAAAAGGTTACAGAAAATGTTTTAGACAATGGGCTTCATTCAGTATTTTAGTGCAAGTGTCTACCAGAGATACCTAATAATCTGGCCTAAAGTAGGTCTTTCTTTTGTTCTTAGGGAGGACGAGTGGTTTAAACAGGACCTACCGAAGTATCTGTTTCCAGAGGATGCTTCTTACAGTACCACCATGATTGATGAGGAAGCACTGAAGGAGGTGTGTGAGAAGTTTGAGTGCACAGAGGAGGAGGTGCTCAACTGCCTTTACAGGTGTGTGTTTGGTATAAAATCGGATGTCTAAACTAATGGAACACTTTATTAGAAACACTAATACTGAGAAGGGTCAGCCTGAGTTCTTCTCAACATGAATTCCACAGTATTCTGGTCCATGTTGACCTGAATGCATCACACAATTCTGCAGGTGCATTATTTTATGCTGTGAATGATCACATCTAATACACCCCGAGGGGTGTTCTGTTGGATTTGGATCCAGTGACTGGGAAGGCAATTGAATTACATTGAACTCATTTTCAAGATCATGAAACCATGAATGTTTGACACGACGTCTGTACTTTGAACAGGGCCGTTTTTTGGCCAGGAAGGGATACATATGGTCAATAACATGTAGGTTGCAAGGCTGTGACATTCAAGCAATGAGTTTGTTTTTATGTGTTAGAATCTCAGATGATCAGCAATTCCAGCAATACTCAAACCTGTCTGGCACCTGCAGACACTGTCAAAGATAATGAGATGTTTTCTCCTATTCTTGTTTGGCTGATGAAATAATAGCATGATTGATCAAATGTTTAGGTGTTAGATGAGTGTATATTATGCAAATATAGATTGGCTGCTCACTGTCCTTGCTCATCACTATCTGAATTTTTATTCTTGTCTTCTCTATAGTCGGAAAAACCAAGATCCTCTTGCGGTTGCATACCACCTGATCATAGATAACCGACGCATTATGAGTGAAGCCAAAGACTTCTACCTAGCCACAAGTCCCCCTGACTCCTTCCTTGATGATCTGCCTGCTCACCACTTTGCCAAGCCTCACCCAGAGCGAGTGCCCTTCCTGGTGGCTGAAGCGCAACCACCGCGACCCCGTCACACTCTGGATGAACTCAACCCCCAAAAGTCCAAGCACCTGGGTGTTCGCCGCGCTAAGTGGCACTTAGGCATCCGTAGCCAGAGCAGGCCTAACGATATCATGAGTGAAGTCTGCCGGGCCATGAAGCAGCTCGACTACGAGTGGAAGGTAAGGTGGAAGTATGAGTTGGGGGTGGAGTAGAACAACCTCTGACTGTAAAAGGAAGGTAAAAAGTTGTTTCAAGGTTTTTATATATTACCTAATGGTCAATCATAGTAGAGTGATTAACTCTGATTAGCTAATGTTCAATTTTTTGCCTTTTTTGAATGCTGTGTATCTAAAACATTTAATGAAAGATTACTGATCAGGCAATATGATCTCATCATCATTGTACTGCCCAGGAAGTTTGTTTGAAAAATGAAAAAATGCTCAGAACGGACTCTTTATGCCTTGTGACCTCAAGGTATTCATGCGATCTGTTTAGCAACCTAAATACAAAACATATCCACCCAGTGTCCATTTTAAGAGGAACAACTGTGCACCATGATGGCCTCAGATTCTTGTTCTTGGCTGACAGGAGTGGAACTTGATGAGATGCTATTGCAAAAGTCATATTATTTGAGTTAATATAGACTTCCTGTCCACTCAGGCTAGTCTGGTGATTCTACTCTGATCTGCCTGCACATCATTCTGACCATATGCATCGTGCTGCTACTGAATGATTGAATAACTGCATAAATGAACAGCTGTTCCTAATAAAGTGCTAGGTGAATGTATATTTTGGATCTGAAATACAGCACATTCCTAAAACAACAGGGATGAATTGGCATGATAGCAGTAGTCAGTATAAAGTGTTATTTAAATAAAAAAAATACATGGATCGTTCTGTGTGGTTCCAGGTTGTTAATCCCTATTATCTACGTGTGCGGAGGAAGAACCCAGTTACAGGCCTGCAAACCAAGATGAGCCTGCAGCTTTACCAAGTAGACAGCAGGACATATCTACTGGACTTCAGGAGCATAGATGGTAATGCAAGCAGCTCATTTTAGAGTCATTCTCTTTATTATTTATCAGTTGTTTCATTTGTGTATCATGGTCTGTGCATGTTAACTTTGGTGATTAAGTCAGATGGGAGATTGTTCTGTCCCCCTATTGTTGTAGAATGGAAATACCCATGAAGCTAAAAAAACAAACCAACAGGATGTTTAATGGTGATATGTTGAAGTCAGTGTGTCAAACAGAATATTTCTGTTACAAAGATCAGTTTTAAGGGAAGCAGGAAGCAAGCAAGTTGTACTATTTTTTTTATTTGGCTGTACCTAATATGAACAAAAATATAAGTAGCAAAGGAGAACACTTATGGTTTAAAATGCCTTAAATTGTCTTAAAAAAATAAGTTTTGCTAGAGAAAGAATGACCGTTTGAGTGACTTCTGATTTAACATGCACTTTTTTTTTTTTTTTTTTTTTTTTTTTTTTTTAAATTTAGATGATATTTTGGAGACAAAGTCAGGTACTGCCACGCCGCATCGCTCTGGCTCGGTTGGCAACTACCGAACTACTCTAAAGAACGAAAAGAGTGAGAAGAACGGATCAGAGGATACAAATAAGGGCGAAGGCTCAGCCCCCTCCACACCCCCAGTGGGTGGGGCTAAGCATACAGAGGGCTCCCTAGCTTCTTCGCTGACCTCCTCAGTTGACTCAGCAGGAGAGACAAACCCAAGGCCCGGCAGTCACACCATCGAATTCTTTGAGATGTGTGCTAACCTCATCAAGCTGCTGGCACGATAACTTCCTGTTGTTCCCACTTATTTTTCTTCTTTGTCTTTCTGCTCCTCTCTCGCTTCTTTGACTTCCTACCTCTTTCTTTCCAGCTCCTGCGATTAACCAAACCACCCCCCTCTCACTGTCTGTCTTTCCCTTCTTACTCGCTCTTTCTATCTAAGTGTCTTTAGAGCAATAAGCATGCAAGCAGACGTCGCACAGCTCCACAAACCCCACACGTACAACCAAGCCGATTGGTCTGTGGTACTGCTACAATCCGTTTTCGATGGTGAATGAGGAGATGAAAGTAGAGCTTGAGGCTCTTGAGAAAGGGAAAACATGGTTTTCATGCCACAGGCAAGAAGTCCAAAAGATTGTCTAGCCACTTTAATATCTATAGAATATTCTTTTAGAGCTGGTTTTACAATTGTTTATTGATGGGCTTGTTGGCCCGTGGTTGGAAATGTCTGCACGTTGATTTGTTATACACTGAGCTAGCCGTACTGTATATAATGGCACCGCAAAGAGAGAGTGAATGAGGCAGAATGCACTTTTGCACAGGTTTTTCTTCACATGCTTCTGCTGGCCAATGTTATTAAAAGAAGCAAGTAATTCCAGGAAGGGGCCATGTTATTGAATGAACACGTAAAGACAAGGGCCAACTTTGATCAAGTGGGTAGTGGGTTATGTGGATGGGTTTATTGGTGAGTGGGCCAATTTGAACTTGTTCATTCTGAGGAAGTGCTGTGACCCTTCCTCTAACCTTTTTCATAGATAAGAATAATGTTCTTTTTTTGATGTAAACTTAATTGATTTTTTAGACTTAAGTTCACGACATATTAGACTTCTTTGCATTGCTCACATTTTACACATATAGATAGAAGTATATACATAATAAAATGGCATTTGGATATATATTTATCAGTGCTTTATGGGATGGTATTTTATATTGAAATAATGGACTGAAAATTCCTTTGGTGGTTGTTGATTATATTGTTTTGTGATGTTTTATTTCATACACTGCTTCATCCATTTTGAAAACTTTTAGATCTTTTACCAAAAACAAAAAAATACAACAGTTTGAAGAATAATTACATATGAAATTGATTGAATCCACCTTACATTATTATGCTTTCAACAAAGGACCCCCCAAAAACTAAAATGTGTATTAAAAAGGAAATTGATGGAAAAGCAGGAATAGAATGAACTTCTGACTTGGCTTTAAATTGCTTTGTTAAAAGTATTAGTAAAGAACTGAAAATCAGATGAGCCATTCGGTCATATCCATCAACAAGAAACTCGGAGGGGAAAAAAAATCTAGAAATGACAGACTGGTGTGATTACACCTCTTGAGTCTTGCTGGTGGGAGGTTCAAGTTGACGCTAATACTTGTACAACACCAGAACAAAAGTATCTTAATTTCTGATTTAACCATAACTGACTAGCATAAACAGCTATGGTCCGTATTTATTTGTATGTACCAATGCAAATATAGAGTTTGATGTTTTAAAATTGGAGAAAGCACATACCGTGTGTCTGTTCTTGCTGAAGTGACCTAATGATGAGTAAATAAAATATATATTTAAAAAAAATTGTACATAGAGTTTGGGCCTATAGATTTCAAAGATCAAGTATTTTGTTGTGCTCTATTGTCTGATCATTACACTTATTTTACAAGATCTAGTAATTCAAATAAGTAATTCAGTATCTTTAAAATATAATGCCGTAAAAAGTGGTATTTATCATTGCAGGTTTTGGGGCAATCCATTATACCTCATTTCAGATATTCATCATGTATAAAGCAGTATGGAACACCATATTTCTCAGCATTAGGAATATAAATAGGAAAATGTAAATTATACCTTACTTTGGTATACAATCCATAACCACACCTATATAAAGTATTCATATATAAATTCATTAAAATCAGGCACAGTATCAGGGTTTTATCCTGTTCTTTTCTTAAAGGTTGAATTAAACATGTATTACGGTGTTACAATCAGTTGTCCGAAAGAATGTTTAACCCTAAGATAATCCAGCTTGGCTTTTAGCCATAGATTTGATTAGAATATTTCTAACTTTAATAGACACAATTGTCCTGGTGGATCTGTATTTGAGCAGTGACAGAAAGTGCCTCATGGTGGTTACACACATTGATGCACTGAATATTTCTGCTGAGATGTCACTACAATATCACTATTATTGAATTCATTGTCCCAAAGCTTGAAAAGCTGCACAATCTCAAACGTGTCAAAATGTCCACTGATGACTTTTTTTTTTTTTTTTTTTTTTTTTGAATAAATGCACTGAAAATTAGTCATAAAAAAATCACACCAGACCATGATCTGCAGCTATATATTAAAAATAAAAACAAGCCTGTCAGATTTTAGTTGATCATTTGTAACATCATAAATTATTCATCTTAGGTTTTTTTTTTTTTTTTTTAAAAAGGGAAAATCATACTGTCAGATTGGGATCTGTGTGATTTTCTGATGTAGCAGATTTTTCCACATGCTGTGTTTACTGTTTACTACAGTACTCAGGTGGGGAACATCTGGTGGCTTTGTCTTAACTGCTTCAAAGACACTGTTAAATAAGATGTTTGTGGAATGTGAGGTTGGCCAGTGTCCAATTCCTGATTGTGTTTAAAGGACATTTTCCATTTGATTACCTAATAAAGTCCTAAATGGGATAAACTGCTTTTGTTATTGTATTAATGCTTCCAAAAATTGTACAATAGTTCAATTCAATTCAAATTTATTTGTATAGCGCTTTTACCAATGGACATTGTCTCAAAGCAGCTTTAAAGAACATGAACATAATACAAAGAGTTTAATATTAATGAAACTTCAAAAATTCAAGATTAATAGATGTGTGTGTGCGTCTGTGTGTGTGTTTATCCCCAATGAGCAAGCCTGAGGTGACTGTGGAAAGGAGAAATTCCCTTAAGGCAGAAACCTTGAGAGTAACCAGACTCAAAAGGGAACCCATCCTCAATTATAATTGTCATTGTGAATTATAATTATACAGTCCGACAATTGTGTATTGATTCAGAGATTGTCCTCGAAGATCACGTGTAGTTGGCGTCTCTCTTTGAATATCCGAAAGCTTCATGAAGCAGAATACAACAGGATGCCTCAGGATGCGTGGAAAGAGAAGCAGTGGCAAGGAATTAGTGTAGTAGTTGTTTATAGTGTTAACCACCACTATATGAGAATGTGCCAAAGTTTAAGAAATAGATAAGTAGCATTTTAAATTTTGATATATGAAGGCAGCAATGTCAATTATCGTGGATGAAATTGATTAGTCCACAAATTAAGAAAGTCAGATTTAAAAATGAATACATATATTTAGGGTGTAGAAATCAGGAGCTTGGAATTTGTTGAATGTATTTTTAAATTATGTACATTTTAATTAATGGTGTATTAATAAAGTAACAGCAGTTTCTGTTGTTCTGTCCCTGAGTTAAAGGAACATTTAAACATTTAATGCAGGAGACAATGATGAACTGTGTGGAGTTGAAGTGATATCAGATGTGGATCCTTCCTGTTTGGAATGAAACCCTGCAGCTACTCTACATATCCAGACACCCATATCCAGAGCCACTTTCTTTTGTCCCATTTATACAGCTGATTGTTAAAGTAACAGCAACATCGCCATACAGTTTTTTGTGCTTTATATTTATATTTATATAGACATACTCTAAGCATCAAATTTATAACATCATTATAGGATACTGTCTGATGAGAAGAACATTAGAGCTTAGGTTTTTCTCATTCTGGTTCATCTTAGATTCATTTATTTATTCATTTGCATTTAAACTCGCACAACACGAGTCGCAGATTAAACCATTCAGAATGTAAATCAAACACTAGAAATTCCTATTCCTATTTGTCAGTTTCGCTAGATTAGAAGCATCATTTTATGTTCTACCCAGAGCAATTATACACATCTAAGATTCTGCCTTTACCTTGTGATTGGCGCAATTTTGCTGGACCAGCAAAAACACCATATATTATTTTCATACTCTCGCACTGGACATATTGCGGAACACTGTGCGAAACGTTGAGCCTTAGTACCTGTGCGTCATGACGTAACCAAAATGTCATCACACATGCGCGCGCACACATTCACCATCTATACGCACTAAATATCACCCTGAACGAGTTAGAAACGCATTAAAGTTCGTTTGTGTTTTTTTGGAGGCACTTTTTGAACAGGACTGAAAAGGTATGTAATCTCTCTGTATATAGATATATAATATAGATAATATTTTGTACAACTTCAAATCAAATTGGTAATATTTACAATATTCTTTTGTGGATTTTTATAGTGGAATCTAATAATAAAACAACCAAAATATCTGAAATACTGGATTCTTGACCAAAGTCAGTTTTTCCCCAGCTGATGTATGCATAACAATCCTGTTGGTAAGTTTTACACAAAATATGTGTTTCTCAATTCTCTTACATCTTTAAAAAATAAGCAACATCTATCTCTATATTATTGTTTCCAGTGCATTTTGCCTTTGCAAGACCAAGACAGTATTAGGTGAAATAGAGCTAATTTATATTATGAGTTTAAGTGATTTCAGTTTTCTCCATAGGATTGCAGAGGTTCTAGGGTTGCATACATATCGTGTGGCGTATCCCTGACTGAAGGTCATTGTAAAGGTAGTTTCGGTGGTAGCTCAGGAATTAAAGATATTGGACAAATAATCCAAGGTTCAGTGGTTTAAATCCTACATCAAGCTGTCACTGCTGGCTCCTTCAGCTCCTTTAACCCTCAACTTCATCTTTTGTAAAAATCCTATAAATTTAATCTGATTTGGAAAAGTGCATATGCCAAATGTAAACTTTAAAAAAAAAAAGACAACTGAGAAGTCAAACTCATTGCCTGTATTGTCTCATACTGTAAAATAATTTTATTGAGTATACCAGATCAAAAACTATTGATAGAGGAACATTGATCAAAACTAATTTATGGACTTGTGTATATATATTTTTTGGGCTCTTCCTGTGCTTAGACATTCAGCTGACACAATGCTAGTTACAAAGATGGCCTCTGGTTTCCATTATTTCCGCAGTGACTGCAGGATAGCCTGTGTGTTGGGGGTAGGGTGGGGTATGTGCCTCCTGCATCTGAAAAACACTAACATGAGTTACAAACAACCATTTCCTTAAGTTGCAAGTGTAGCACACCCACACCCCAAATTTCCCTTCTTTAAAATCTAATAATTCTGAGTTTATTCAGTGAACTGTCATACACCAGGGACAAAAATGGTTATATAAAACACACACAATTTTTACTTAATTTTCTGAAACAGTAGTACTTATGCCATTATTTTGGATAACCTGAAATATTTTAAAATTAACACTCTGCAAGAAATTGTCATCCTTAATAACTAAACTATAAAAAATGCTCTCTTGAAACTCAGTCACATTTAGCTAAATATGAGGATGCATACAGTTTTTTTTCTTCAGTGGGGGCACTTGTGAAGAAACTTGGCATCTTCTGGGTAACAGAATATTTTAGCACAGAAGTAATTTCCTGTGCAAGAAAGAATGCACTTTGTTGATTTAAGTTTGGCATTCAGTATGGCTATCTATAATGTACTGGCCTAGAACTAGGCACAGCCATCTGTGGTTGAACTGTGTACTTCTTAACCAGCTGTCCTCAGTTAAGAAAGCATTTACATTTACAGCTTTTGGCAGATGCCCTTATCCAGATTGATGTACAAAAGTGTTTTAAGTCTCCATCGTTGAATACATTAACTCTGGTTTACTAGGTTACAGACTTAAGATGCCATGAGCCTAAAACTCTGTTCAAAGGTTTTTTCTTTACACATACAGCAAACACGGGAGAAAGTGCTAGATTTCAAGTATTTCATGAAGATAGGACTTAAACCATAGTTTGAAGATAGCCAGTGATTCAGCTTTGCAGACCCCTAGGGGAAGTTCAGTGCCAGAACAGAAAAGAGTCTTGTTGTATACCTACCTCTTACCCTGAGAGATGGTGGGAACAGTCGAGCAGTGCTGGTAGCTCTGAGGGTGCAAGGTGTAGTGTGAGGAGTGATAAGGGCTTTGAGGAAAGAGGGAACTGGTCCAGTTTTAGCTTAGTAGGCAAGCATCAGTGTTTTGAATATGACGCGTGCAACTACTGGAAGCCAGTGGAGGGAACGCAGCAGCGGGGTGGCATTGGAGAACAGATGACGTGACAGTCGTAGGTCTGATAATCCACCAGCAATCTCATCCTTAACTCCAGGAAGACAAAAGAGATTGTGCTGAACTTCAGGAAGAAAAAGAGAACTGGCTTGGTTCACACCGACCTACACTATCATTGGGAAGCCACAAAAATGCCTTTAGGTTCTAAGAAGACTGATGTTAGTGAGACTGCCTGAGGATATTACATTGGGGAATAGACTGACATACTGCATTACAGCATGGCATGTCGGCTGTGCAAAAGAAGACAAGAAGGCTCTGCCTCATGTCATCAGGATGGCTCAAAACATAATTAGCATACAGTTATAGGGTGTAGAGGACATTTATCTGTCCAGACATCAGAACAGGGCTTCAAAATGATCAGGGATCAGTGCTGCCTCCTCTGTCAGTCACAGCAACACTAGCCAATAATGGGTGTCTGCGAGCTCATGTTGTCCTGTGGAAGGAATGTAGCACTTTCTTCCATGTGTGTTACACAAACCACTGATATAACTTTGGCAGTAGTTTAAAAAGATGTTGCTGGATGACTTTACATGTCTCAGAGGAGGTTAGACTTCAGTCTCCCTGGAATCTTGGATCTTGTATGATATTCTGTATGATTGATTTTGTTTGACTGTAAAATTTTCAATGCCATTTTTTCCCAGTGGGTGGCAGCAATGGAGTAGGTATGATTTAATAAAGTAGAAATGCAACAGCTGCAGTTCATCAGTGGTTAACTGTTTTACTGTGGAATTTATATATGCAAAAACACAAACAAGTCTTTTGATTAAAATCTGTGATTAAATCTGTGTTAAAAATGTGACTCTAATGTTTACTAAATACTACCAGATGATGTGAAGGTGTAGGTACCTGGGCCCATAATTAAACAAAGGCCAAAACCTGCTCAAATAGAACAGGTTCAGAAGAACAAGATAAGAAGAATAGCAGTACATTAATAAAACATTCTATAACAATTACAAGATGAATTAAAAGACACTCAGCCATAACATCGTACTGTACATAATATGGCATAGCATCAAATGTAGGCTTGTAGGCAGTAGCTTCAATGCAACCGCAGGTCATTGAATAAACCCCAGTCAATAAGTTTAACCAAGATTCTGGAGTGGGAAACATACTCTGGGCAGGAAATACTGGATCTTATTCCTTTCTCCTTTGGCTGGCCTTGGTATCTCCTATGCAATTTCTTTCTCCTGCAGCATTGTCAGTATTGTGGAGCTTGCTGTGGCTTAGGGTAGGTCCTGGGTGTGGCAGTGTGGTGCCAGTGGACCAACTCTGCTGAATTCTGGCGACAGATTGTTCTAGTACCACTAATTCAGACAATAATTCTGACTTCTGCAAGAGCCAAGGACCTTCTTAGTGAAGGAGTTTGTCTTTCCTCCAAAGTCAGCTGTGCCAGCTCTTTCTTTCAACCCAACCCACATCAACACATCTTTAATGGTTGATTTACTGGCTGTATAAGCCACCAGTTGATCTTAAGAACTTTAGTGTATGTATCCCATTTACTTTTCTGCAGGCCAAAGAGATAATAACGATAATAAAGATAATACTGCTCCTGTAGGTTGATCTGAGACTGGATAATGAGGACTTTACTGGTTTCAGTTGGGCCAAGAATACATAAGTATTTACTTCTGCTCATTACTCTTATTATTATTTAGCTGCAAGTAACTATTTCCCCATTTGTCCATTTTGTTCATAACATACTTTTAATTAGCCATTTATCAAATGGTTTAGCACATCAATAGTTTATATCTTATAACCCGCTTGTGCACATTCTTGATTTTGTTTTTTGGTTTTTATTTGTTAATGTTAAGAGACAACAGCCTTCAAATACAAATTTCAAATATAAAATACATTTTCAGTCAAGTTCTTTTTTCTAAGCATGAACTAGTGACACAGTGGCACACAACTAATCAAGAAACAACCGAAAAGGCAACTGTCCAATTTACTTTGTGAATCAAATGTTTGACTCTACATAAAAATGTTCTGTGCTTCCAATGCAATACACTACACAGAGTATAGACAGAAATACACCGAAGTTAAAGATTCAAGAGCTTTATTTATTTGTGTTCATTGTGTAGCATCACTGCAGTATATAGGGGGAAAAAAAATACAATAAATGGTGATTATAATATACAAGACACACAAGACAGGTAACAGAGTATATAAGCTTAAAAGAGTAAGAAATAAATAGCAGCATATGAAACATCATCAACGATTTGCAGACAAAATGGACATATGCATACGAAAGGTGAATAAAAATTAATTACTGCATAAAAACAGACAGTATTTAATATCATAGTTGAACAATTTAAAGCTGCAGAAATACATATTGGCTCACTGTGTTTACATTGAGTTTATGAAGAGTTTGTAGTTCCTTTTCAGTTTAGTTATTTATTTGGAGATGATGAAAGAGACAGAAGGAGTGGAATAGGTGGTTAGAGGAGGAGAGCAATATTGTATGAGGGAGGAGAGTATAAGAACCTAGAGAACTGAAGGGTGAAAGTAGAGACCTAGAGAGCAGTCACTGGTTTAAGAAATGATTTATCCCCGGATTGCACTAATTGACTATGTTATTTGACGGGTGAGCAAAACCTTTATTATTTAAACAAAATCTTTATATTGATGCTGCATATTTATTTATTGTTATTTGTTGTTGAAGTTTGTAAACTGCTTTTTTAAAATGACTAAATAAAATTCAGATTGCATACATCCTAATATATGGACTATAGAAACAGATTAAAGTTTGCTGGCTTTTTTCTATTACAGCATCCTCTTTGTTTGCCAAATAAAATGTAAAGTTGCAATATCAAATTTAAATATATTATAAAGGATTTTTTCCAATCCATAGTGATCAAAATGTCTAGTTCCCCACACACCCAGAGTATTATGTTACCACCATTGTCCTGTTTGGTAGGAATGGTGTTACCTTGGTGTTTTAATAGCAAAATTTGCTATTAGACAAAATGGCCTAAAAATCTTGTTTCAAAAGCTCTCTTTTTATCACATGCCTTCTAGCACACTCCAGGCCTCTTTATTAATCTTTGTTAATATAGCAGTAGCTGTAAAGCTGTAAAGAGCTGATGATATTGTTGAGATCTACATGTCCTATTTCAGCTAATGAACATTGTGCTGCTGCCACATGATTGACTGATTGGATAACCGCAATAAACAAGCAGGTGGACATTTGTTCCTATTAAAGTGGACAGAGTATATTTGGATATTTCCTGATCAATAAGAATGTTACTGTGGTTTATAGTGAGCAAATATGCTGTAGGTGAGGATTTCACTTTGCAAGAAGTGACCAATAGAGATGAGCTTTAGATGAAAACCAATATACAAAAGTCTGAAAAAAAATCTAAATTTAATTAAGCTGTATAGCAATATTAATAGCCAACTTACTTTTGTTAAACTCCTGACAATTTGATGACTCCCCTTTTTTTTCATTGTTGTTTTCAGTACAGATGGTCCTGAAAGCTCCCAAAATTTGGCCCTTTGCTTTTAGTTTTTAAATACGTGGACGGCATCAAATATATTAGCATCATTCAGCAGCTGGGCTTTAACAGATGGCCCAGGGCCAAACCAGTCTCTGAACTGCAAAGTGGGATTGACCTGATGCACTGGGCCTCCTCTGTAAGCAGCACTGCTTCTGTTAACAGAAGAAAACCTCCACTTCCTCCCTCCCATTCCTCATCTAAATCTACTTCCGAAGGTTCTTCGCATAATGAAGCCCGACATGTTTGCCACAATAGCTCAGACGGGAAAGCTCCCCTAGCGACACGCCAATCTACTACTTCAAAACCAAATCCTTTAGTCGAAAGGACCTTGGTGGAGACACAAAAGTGTTTAGAGCAAGAGAAGGGCTCTTCTCAGACAATGACCCCAGAGCTATACCCACGGTGTAGGCTAGCTAATTTTGCTGGCTTAGGCTCAAGTAATATTCTGTCATCTCCAACCAGTTGGAATGCTCTCAACCACATGCAGTCCCAGGAAAACCATAAAGGGTCTAAACTAACTGCTTCTGATCAGGCTTCCTCAGGAAGCAGCTCTTCGAGAACCAGCCCAAAGAGCTCTGGCAGGGCCAATCCAGTGACTACTGTTAGTCCACTTGACCTTCAGTTGGTCAGGGACCAAATGGTGGTGGCTCTAGAAAGGCTGAAAGAGATGGAAGAACAGGTTAAAGTCATACCTGTGTTGCAAGTCAAGATTTCTGTCTTGAAGGAAGAAAAGAAACAGCTTAGAGCATTGGTAAAAAACCTAGAGAGTCAAAATCTAAATTGTAATCCAGACCCAAATTTGCAAGGTGTATCCAGGAAAAGAGCGTATAGCACAGGAAGTACTGCGTATTATTCCAAACCAGAAAATGATGATGAGGGCCAGAAGGGGTCTGCTAAAATTGTAGACAGTTGGGAATGCAATTCTTTTAAACAACAAAATGCTGAAGTGCATATGACTATCAGTGATCAGGAGCATATGGGTGAGAAATTTGTGCATTCAGGAAGTTGCTGTAAGGGTGTTGTTACAGAAAACAAACTCAGCGAACGGTCAGTAGCAGCTGGTGTCACTGAATCCATGCTGGGTATAGTGTCAGACACTGTGTTGGAGTTTGAGGTACAACAACAAACTATTCAGGTTTTGAAGGACAAGGTACAAACATTGGAGCTTAAAGAGTCAATGTTTAAAGCAGAATTGTGCAGGCTAAAGAGTGAGCTTCTGAAAGCTGGGGCTTCCAAGAATTATAGTGTACAACCAGAGATGCAAAACATTGAAACACAGACAGGAATATTGACAAGGACAATTGGCATTGGAAATCATGTTGAACTTGTACAAGCTGCTGTTGGGGAAGGGGCTGTGACTCTTAACACTGTAGGAGTGACCTGCCAGCCAGAAACAAGTGATGCGGCATCTGGCCTGGACACACCCATTGAAATGTGGGAGATACAGAGGAAGGTGGAAAAGAGGGCTCAGTGTGTAGGAACAGAATATGTGCCAACTTGCAGTCAAGGTGTTGGGACGTTTGTGAGTGTTTGTGATGTTGGTATTATGACATTAGAGACGATGGAGACACTGATGAAAAAGAAGTCATCTAGTAGAACAGTAGGCTGTGGTGATTGCACCTTAGATGTGAATGTCAACATGGTTAAACCTTTGATTTCCCAGGGTAATGTCACAGAACCTGTCAGAGGTATAGACGTTGGTGTGATAATGACTCCACAAAGCATGTCCCAATACACCAACACTGAGGTCCATACAGTTTCCTGCTGTACTAGCACTTCACCAGCTTTCGTCTCTGAATCAAGCACCATCCCAAGAAATATGCTTACACAGGCGAGACATACCAACACTGCCCAAATAATCACTCGAACACTTGCAGTTGGTGATGGGAAAGTTATTGATCAACAAGTGGGTAGAAAAATGCGTTCCATTGGAGTGGGGACTCCTGTATACCTAAAGGAAGGAACAGTCACCCCTGGTACCCACAAAGTGATGACTCGTGATACTGGTGTTGGATTAGCTAACATTAATGAGAATTTCTTGGTTGGGCTCCGGACACGGAACATGGCATGTGGTCCATCCCGCTTACCAGATCCCAACAAGACCCGGAGTATTGGGGTTGAGGTGGGTGATGGAAGGATAAGGGATGTGGATGGGCACATGTGGATGCCTGTACATCTTCTACAGCCACAGACGGAGCCTGGGCTGGATCATTACATAGACCGTATGCAGAGACTGCTAAAAGAACAGCAGAGTCTACTAACTAGCGGCCATTTTAAACAGAAGGATGAGGTTGCTCTTCAACCTCAACACCTCCTCGACACACAGCATAGAGGTAATGCATTTTCTTTTGACATTTTTTTTTGAAGACCTGCAGACAGCTTCTGAAAAATATAAAATTTTGTTTTTTGGTGCAAAATTATATTTCTTATTTATTTTTTTTGTAGGTTTTCATTGGTTATGTAATGTGCAATATCATATAAATATTCTTTCTAACATTCCTAGTACCCTGGCATGGCCCTTCCTCAAAATCCAATGACAGCATGCAGCTTAAATCAAAAAATGTAATGGGACATTTCAGTGGTAAGCATTTTTTTGCATCCATATACTTCAAGTTAAACTTTCCAGTATTTGTTAGAAGAAGAGTTAGACTCCATGATTTCCTTTCTAAAAAGTGGAATGCAGACAGGAGATAGAAATAGCTCTCTTTGGTTTGCCTTTTGGCTGGATGAGCCCTACACTTATAATATTTTGGATAGCATTGTGGTTTGGAAAACTTTCATAGCTCAGTGGTCTGTGGCACACAGAGAACATAAATACTATCTATTCAGAGTGTAGCTGCTCTGTGCATGGTGAAGAAAAGAAAAGGAAATCCACAAATGTAAAACCCTCATTCTTTTAAAAAAAAGGCCTTAAACAGGTGTTACTGCAATCTCAGGAGACAAATGCACAAATCCTACTTACCAAAAATAATCAGTCTGTTCTGTCTATATTTTTTTATAAATGTTTTAAAAGTGCATGTGTGCAATGGAACTGAACCTGATTACCATTATAGCTGGAATTTTAATTTCTAATATGGGTTTTCATTCTTCTCTTGGTTGTTTTCAAGATGATAATGGCACCAGCAGATCCAGTATGACAAGAAAGGACCTGTCTCAGAAATCTGCAGAAAACAGGAAGACCCTCAGGTCTCTTTCTCCAGGGTGAGGATGAAGCAGTACTTTTAACATCTCTCCAAATATTGTGCTCCAAGTGATATTCTGAGTGTACCGAGTTAACAATACTGCACTTTTTTCAGCCAGTTGATATATTTATTTTGTTTGTAAAGGGAGAGCTCTTTTTTTGTGAAATGTCTGTGGTATTGTTTTTTATTAATTATTAATATTAATTATTATTTGTACTTTGCTTTCTAAGCACACTTGCAAAGTATTTGCCAAGGCATATCATTTGCAGTTCATTAATACCTCCAAGAATACTCTTGATCCACAGCTTTCAACCTGTGAAGTCAGTCTTCAGCTTCCTTTAGCATTTTTCCTCTGATGTAAAGGGACATGAAATCTAGATATTCAGGAGTTTATCAGCAGAGCCAAACTGATTTAGTGCTTTATGTCTAAGTTGTAGGTTTGAGTGTCTATCCATTACGGAAGAATCCTTCTCTGAATGGACTGATTCTGAAGAGGAGAGGAGGAAAAGAATAAAGAAAATAGAGGAGGGCCCCAAGACCAGTACAAAATCTTCTAAAATGGAGAGAAAACAAGGGTTGGTTATTAAGAAAACACATTTCTATACATACAATTTCACCCTTGAATATTCTTTGCTGGTTTAAAATTTTGTTATTCTTCGATGTTACCGCTAAGTATGAATTGTTTCATATTTTTTAGTTACGAAATGAGCGATCATGTGATTTCTGCGTGTCACAAATTAAAAGGCCACCTAAATGACACCAAAGTTTTATCTAACAGAGAACTGGTAAGTCCCCATAACCTGAAGCAGAGAAATATTTGTAGATATGTGGAAAATCTTATTTTTATTACAGTAAGCAGTGTTTCTTCTCTGCTTAGGCTTTAATCTGTTATAGGGAAACTATCATCTTAAAATACTT
>JAOTRN010000030.1:7313143-7323957 GCA_028566695.1 Bagroides melapterus
TTGAACATCGTTGCAGACCAAGTACTGCCCTTTATGACAATGATATTCCATTATGGCACTGGATTCTTCAGTAATGGATAGAGACATTCAACCCTACAACATAGACATATATCAGCCTGCCACACAGAATAAAATCTATTTAATGAAAAACATGATAAGAAGAGTTCCAGAATCTAATCTCTCTAATTTCATGTTTCTTTAAAGCGTGCCTGTCTGAATGTGATTCAGCAAGACTGGTTCTTTGTGTCCAGTCAGAGGAAAGCATGTCCAGAGACAGTTGATGGTTTTCTGAACATGTGTCATCACGTGTCACCTGGTGTTCTTACTCATGTGGCTAACATGGCTGACCAGAATGGCAACACAGCACTGCACTACAGCGTGTCCCATTCTAATTTCAGGGTGGTGCAGAAACTGCTAGATGCAGGTATGTATTCCTCATGGCCAACAATGTTTTAACATTCAGAAACTGCCTAAAGATATTTTTTTCAAAGAATCTGAGTAATTAATTTGTTGTCCATCTCATAACATCATATGTTGTCAAGCAACCTCAAATTAAATGAGCCAGCTTTTTATTTTTATACTTTATTATTATGGGAGAAACCAAAAATTGGCCTGGAAAAAACATTCGTTCATTAGTATAAATTAGGATTTTATTACCAAAAAATGTTATCAAAAAGTGGACTTGCAGAAGAGAAGTGTTGTTCCTTTACCATATTAACATTCTTTATAATATTGATGCATGCTTACTAGATTAGCATTGTTTCATTGTTATGTGTCTATCTGGGTGTACAGGAGTGTGTAACGTAAATCAGCAGAATAAGGCTGGATACACTCCCATCATGTTGGCTGCTTTGGCTGCTGTGGAAACCAAGGAGGACATGATTGTGGTTGAGGGACTGTTCAGGAAGGGAGACGTCAATGCAAAGGCCATCCAGGTGTTGTATCTGTCTCTGTGTAGTGTAAATATGTCTCCTGTATACAGTATATTTGTATACTATTGTTCTCATATTGTAGGCTGGCCAGACTGCTCTCATGCTGGCGGTCAGTCATGGACGCATGGACATGGTGAAAGTTCTCCTAGCTACGGGATCAAAGGTGAATATTCAGGATGACGAAGGCTCCACCGCAATAATGTGCGCCAGTGAGCATGGTCACATTGATATTGTCCGTCTACTATTGGCTCAGCCAGGCTGTGATGCCACTCTGAGTGACAATGTAAGCAAATTATATGATTTCAAGCAGCACAAACTTTTTATTTAATCAAACATCGTCACATTCGTTGATATGTTTATTTGTGTATTTTTGGTAGGATGACAGCACTGCAATGTCCATAGCCCTAGATGCTGGCCACAATGACATTGCCATGCTCTTGTATGCGCATATAAACTATGGAATGGGCCAGCCATTGGTAGGATCATTCATATTTTGTGACTATTGATTGTGATACTGTCCCATAGAATGCAGTGAGGATTGTAACATGCTAAAAATTTCATCTTTATATCTTTGTGCTTTCAGGCTATTTCTTGAAGCTGGACACTTCACCAACTAAAAGCCTTTTTGATTGATTTGTTTCACTTATTTCCAATTACTGCATGCCTGGTCCTTGTAAATCAAGTCTTGACAGTTTCAAGAGATTTGTATATAAGCAGGGCCTAGATGACTGTATTTACATATAGCCTAATGATCCATTAATGGGGACTAGGTGGCTTAGTAGTTATCACATTTGCCTTGCACTTTCAGGGATGGGGTTTAATTTTTTTGCCATGTGGGCAGAGTTTGCATGTTCCTCCTGTGCTTCTGTCTTTTATTCCATGTGCCCTGAGTCCTTTGCAATAGCTTATATGTTCCATGGGAACCTGTGTAGGATAAGCCCTGTATAAAATCTATGTATGGATGAATGGTCCAATAATAATCTTACTATAAACTGAGTTGAAATATTGTTGCATTATATTGTATTTGCAAATCCAACATTTCTGAATCATTGTGTGTTATATCAAACCACTTATTTATTATTTTGCTTTTGCTTTTGATTTGTCAGAAAAATAATCCTGAGAACAGGACCATATTTTTTTCTCCTTTGCATCGTTTCCCTTGTACCAGCATATACAGATAAACATTGAATTATTGCAGTGCAATTTTTTTAAAAACAAGTTACAGTTACATTTTATTACATTTCCAGATATTACACATCAGGTAGTGAACAACTGAGCCAAGCCTAGAGACACCCCATGGAATAACCAGAAAACACTGCACACTGTCTCTAATTTACTGTATTGCTATCATTTTAAACTATTTATCAAATAACTAGAGGCTATTTCAGGTAACAACACACAAACTCTCCAATGTGCAGTGTTAAACGACATAAAAACTTTAAGTTGAATTGACAACCTTACACAATACATGCGACTAGATGACTAAATATCATACACGTCATTTTAGCATTAGAGCAATATGCAGGGGAACATTTATTAGATTATGAATTTTTAAGATGCATTCAGCTAATTGATTTATATTTCTTTTATATTACAGCATGTGGCATGCACAGAATGATACGAGTCTCAAAATTGTTTTTATAGCTTGCTGTTAATAAAGGTAATTTATATATGAAGCATGAGTCATGTAATATATTAATGCCCACAAAAATGTTGCAGAAAATTAAATTCTACCCTAATATATATTATAGCAAAATAGTACAGGTGTATTTATTGTGGTAGTATATGCCAATGAGGAAATTACCTCAAATTTGCACATTATATTTTAGGACACCAAACGTATAAAAATGGGCAGAAAATACTATTGCATATAATGAGGTGTTGTCTGTTAAAGGATAATAGTTGTGAACAAAATAAGGGGCAGTTTTCTTTCCTGAACAACTTTTATCATTCTTGGACTATTTTATCCTTCTTGGACCACTTTTTAGGATTTTTCAGTTCTATTGGGGATATCTTCTTAACAGTCTGCACTCATAATGTGCACAATGTTGCTTAAATGTGGTGACTGGGGAGTCCATGGAAGTTGCTTGATTTATCAGATCACTCTATAATCTTAGCAGAATGCAGATTTATGTGGTTTTGTGGTCAGCTTCAATTACCTTGCAAGCGTGATCTCTAGCAAAGCATCCATTGATGAATAAATCTCAAATTTAGAATCTGTAGATCTAGAATCCAAACTACAAGTCCATCAATGGCACAAATATTCAGCAGTGCTGAAACACCATAACATCTCACTGACCACCAAATTCAAAGTCTGCAACACTGCTGTCCTCATTTTGCTTCTGTACATCTTTCAAGCCTGGACTCTTTACCAGTATCGTTACCAGTACCAGTAAACTTTACTCCCTTAAAAAATACCATGGGGAGTACCTCTAATGTATCAGGAAGAATGGCAAATTATTGTTTAATTCATACCCACACATTGAGTGCAGTGATAAATTCTAAGGGTGCTTCAACTAAGCATTAGTGTAGGAATGTGCAAACATGCAGTTTATTGTAAATTTGTATTCTTAATGTTTTCACTTATAGATTGCTTTCAGTTATAGATTGAAATTTCTCTTCATAATATGCATCTTAGCATGTAAAACATTGTGGCCTATTTTTACAATCTCCTGACTTGTTTTGCAGACTGATGTGCTGGATAGGGAGCTGGTGGCCCCTAGGTGGTGGAGGGATAGGAATGCTCAGTGTTGCGCATGAGCCAGAAGCTCTTAGTGTAGGACAGCAGGTACAGCACAATAGAGAAGGAGCATATGGCCATCATTTGATGCTATCTTTTGGAATGGGGCTACATGGTGATGCCATGATAGCTACAGCACACATTAAGAATGAGCATTCCCTGTGGAGTGATCTGCGACCATGTTTTTAAGCCACGTAAATAATCATGTACCCCATTGTTTATAGTGCATAGTAGGAAACATTCTACAAATTGACCCTTGTAGGACATTACAAGTCAATTTTCAGTATTATTTATTTTGGCACACCTAGTCTTGGGTAGGAAATGTGAGTCATTGATGGATGCAGGGCAAGCTTACTTCTCTCAGCGCTTACTGAGGTGGCTGGGGGATTGAAAAAAAAAGACTATGACGACTCAGTATCATGGTCATCTCCACATCCTGTTCGTGTCCATTATGAAAGGTATTAAGGGATTTCAGATTCCGTAGCTGGCTTCTGGGGAGTGTGGTGGTTGATTACATAGCTCCTTCCAAACTAAAGTTATAAGCCCAATGCTTTCAATGCACAAGGCCTACACACTGAGGTTCTAACACTCCTGAAGTGTCATACCATAGACATTAGTCTGTCCACTGTATCAAAGGGCCAACCCCACAGGCATAGTTAATCTACATGGGAGTGCCACACCTTTCAGCTTGTTTGTGACAATGAGTCTACCTGGGGAAGGTGTTCCAACCACTAGTAAGAGCTTTATTAGAAATACAGTATGGGTTATGTTTCAGGACCTCAAGGAGACTACTACAGTTTTGTTTAACAACCAATATGTGGCATGGGCTGGTCTGCTGTACCACCTAAGGGTGCAAGTGCCTTGTTAAGTGCCACATATGGCAGGAAGGCAGGGAACACTGCTGGATATTCAGTGGGCTGCAGCAGACTCTGAAATTCCAGTCAGCACTCAGCCTGCTCCTGCAAAAACAGAATTGCAGCTTGTCGCATATGGTCAGGGAGTGCTTGGTGTTGAATTTGATGGAATATAACTTGAACTTAGTGGAATGAAACCTGCAAGAACAGGGTTAGGTTCAACAAACACACAGAGTACGGGAGCTAGGGAAGGACAGGAATTTAAATAAGTGACTAATCACTAAACACAGAACAGGTGTGCAGAAGGAAAGCAGAAAATTCATACAGCCAAAGAAGACTTTAACTCAAATATGCAGTGTTGCCATCTGGTGGTCTGGCAGGGAAATTTCTCAGATATCTGTGAGGTTCAGCTCTGGAAACACCAACACCTGACCAGGCCTGGAACTCTGGGTTGAGAGAGGATCACAGTGAAGCTTGGGGGGTGGTGGTGTTGGAGGATGAGAAATATGCCCAAGTAAAGGGCAGAGTGATGTCCTTCACAAAGTGAAGGAGGCAGCAGAGTGGCTACTTTGATGGGACAAGGGCAGGGGGGCAGAGCGCTGTCCTCACCACATCCACATCCTCACCAGGGCAGGTATATGGAACAGTGTACAAGGGGGAAGGAGGGTGTATGATTGCTCTCCACCAACACAAGGGAGGCCTCCATGCAGTATGTTGCCCTTAAGCTTGGCATGGAGAGCCTTGTGCCTGTTGAGGTAATTTTGTAATTTTGGCTCTCCTGGAACTGCTTGTCATGTTCAGTCCAGAAACAGGCAGATGTGAATGCAGAAAATTCAACGATGTCAACAAACACACAGAGTACAAACAGAAGCTAGACAAAGTCAATTAAAAAACAAAGGAACTTAAATAAGGTGACTAATCGCTAAACACAGAAGAGGTGAGCATGGTGAACACAGGAAATTGATCATACAACCAAAGAAAACTTTAACTCAAATCTACAGGGTTGCCCTCTGGTTGTCAGACAGGGAAATGTCCTAAATACCTGAGATAGCTTCTCTTGCATTACATTTACATTGTAAATATAAAGCTTGTTTTGACTATTCAGAGCGGTCCTGAAGACTGTGGCCCAATACTGTAATTATTAAATTCATACATTGCTTAATGATGAACAGAGTACAATCTAGAATTGATATTTTTATTTGAAGTTGCAGTGAATCAAAAACAATGGGCCCAGCCCCTACAGTTTTGCTATGAATGTTTGTTTACTTGTATAATATGTATTTTTTATGGTTCATAAAGGTACAATCTAAAGTCTGTATCTCTTTGGTGTGTGTGTGTGTGTGTGTGTTTGTGTGTGTGTGTGTGTGTTTGTGTGTGTGTTAGAGAGAGAGAAAGAGACAGAGAGAGAGCGTGTGTGTATGCTTGCATGTGTAGTGAATGCTATAGAGAGTGTTACAGCTCTGCAGGCAGTAAAACGTGCTGTTGCCATGGTAACTGACAGAGATGTTTAACAGAAATGCCCCAGTCAATCACGGTATAAAGCATGAATATGAATTATATTGTTATAACAGCATTTCACTAGATCATACCCATTGCCCTATTGGTGCTGGTTTAATGGCTAACTGTCAACTCTAACATGATTCTTGGAATAAAGCTGCATTAATATTTGATCATTGAAACTGTGCTCTGTCCTTGGTGCTACAACCGTTGCCATGGCAAAATTGCAATTAAAAAAATGTTCCCACTCGTGAAAGCTGCTTCAGGGGTTGAACAGATGAGACTATAATATTCTTAAGGAAAATTTATATAAGTTTGCTTCATCAAACAGTTTTATATAGTGAAAAAGCAGGTTTGTAATAAAGGAAAGGAATAACCATGATTATATTTGTGGCAATGTAGTATGTAGAATATTATGATGAATTTTTAAATCATAGTATGTCACAACATACAGTATAATGTAGACACCTTATACTGAATTGTTTTGATGTGGTTGATCCAGATCATGTGATTCCTCAGTTTACAGAGCATGAGGTGTTACATTTTGTGTTTTATTATTCATCTAAAGCTGTGATATGATCAATGTAAAGCTGCTATGAAATGAAATGATGCCTGAAATTATTGTTTTGCAAGCTCTGTTTTTGTCACAAATCTCAAATGAAAATTTTCTTCCTCATTTGTGTGTCTATTTAAACCCTACTGTGTCTTGTATGGATTGCAATTTATTTGTTCAGTATATGCTATGATACTGAGGCTTTTGTTCAGGCCCATAGTTTCTAGTTCTTTGACACTTGCTATGTTCAGTTTTTTGGACTGTGTCAGTGTTATTATTGTTATTTGAAGAAGACACCTAAATTTTTTTCACATATACATTACAGAAATACTTTTTTTTCACATATCCCAGGTTAGGAAGTTGGGGTCAGAATGTTAAGGGCCATCTTCAAGGACCCAACAGTGTCAGCTTTGCAGTGTTGGGGCTTAAACCCCAACCTGCCAATCAACAACCCAACTCCACCTGTTTCCAAAGAGAGACAGTGGCTGGGACTCATGGTGGCCTCCACTGCCCTGAGCCACAGCTGAAAGCCAATCTGGCGACCTCCCAAGCCCTGTTTCACAACAAGGCTGGTGTGCACCCTTCAGCACTGAGCTTCAAGACCTGCCTCCAATTCTGAGCTCAAACCCCTGTTTAGTAAAAGGCCGACATGTCGGCCCCCAGCATTCCAAGCTCTTTTTCACAATGCGGCTGATGTGGCGGCCTCCCAAGAACTGTTCCTGTACAATGTTTTTGTCCATGTCCATAGTTAATAGTCCTTAATTCCTTTCCATCTTCACTGTTTTGATCTTGCTTGCCCTCGTTTAGCTTGTTTGTTGAACACCCGACCAATGCCTGCTTTTTTGTATTTAAATTTTGCCTCACGTTTTTGTACTGTGCCACTGTTATTAAATATTATTCCCCACCAGTACTTGCATCTGCCTCCACAAATCCTTTTGTGACAGTAATTAATGCTATATAGATCAGAAGTGTCATGCATACCCACTCACTCACTTTCAGTAATTGGAGACCCTGTAGCTGTGAAGTGGCAATGATACATGTTGTGCCAATGTGTTAATCACCAGTATCAGAAAATGTTGTGCCTTTACTTCCTGGCTAAATACAGAAGCAGATGGGATGTTAAGAGCAAATATCCAAAATATATGTTTGGTGTAAAAAAAAAAAATAAAAAGCAAAAAACTCCACAGAACATCACCAAAATAACATAATCCCCCATGGTGTTGCATGGAAAGCAGCAGTATCATGCTTCGGGTCTACTTTTTTCAGCTGGAACTGGGGCATTAAGTAGGGTGGAGTGAATAGTAAACAGCTCCAAAAACAATCCAAAGCACACCTCCCGATCAACAAAGGAACGACTTCACCAAAACAAGATTAGGATCCAGATCTAGAGTCTAGATCTAAAGCCGCTCAAGACCTGAAGAGGGCTGTGGATAGGAGATGCCTCGCCAATCTGAAAGAGCTAGAATGCTTTTGCAAGGAAGATTGACAAAATATATCAAGATGTACCAAATTGATTGATTCTTACCAAAAATATTAAAAAGCCACAATTAAATATAAACTAAGCATTAATTTAGGTGTGTACAACCAAGTTAACAAAAAAAAATCTTGTTTATTTAATTTTCTATACAGGTCTCACAATATCTGACAAATCTATACTGGCACACCTGGGCAAAAAGTAACACCTGTCATTGACATGATCCAATTTTTACGTTCCAATATTATAATCAATTGAAAAATGATTAGTGAAAAATGGGTGGGGTTAAAAAAGTGCCATGTTATCCGTTATAACACAATGAACCTATCAGGAATGAAAGCTAACATTCTGATGTATCATCTCATATTTATCTTTTGATCCAAATATCTTCAGCCTATAGCAAAAAGAATAAAAGAGAACTTGCCTTGCAGTTCCGATACTTAAAGAGGGACTGTACCTCGACATTCTTTTTCAAATTAGATACAATTTATTTCTTCTAGATAGGCTAAGGTAACATCAGATTTTATTTTAACATTCAGTCTTTGTATAATTAGCATATTTAAAGATTTTATTCAAGTAGGGCCAGGGCTGCTCATCCTCAAGTTCAAAGCTACAGTCTTGTGCGCAGATGATGAACTTACACGATTCTTGAATTTTGATTTACAGTGAGGTACATGATTGGATGCTAAACTAAAATAATTATAACGTATATTACAGTACAGTACTATATGCTGATTGGATGACAGAAGAAAATATTTGTAATGAATACTTTGTAGATCTAAATAAAAGTGTAAAGTGTGAAAATTTGCAAGAAATTTTCTTGCAATCTTAAATATTTTAAGTACGGGTACAAGGATTCAATGTAATACTCAATTTATTTGGCTTTTAGCAATTCACATTCTCTCAAAGCAGCTTTACTGAAGCATGAAAACAGAATAAAAATGTGAAAAATAAGTTACTATTTATCTAACATCCATCCTTAATGATCAAGCCTGAGGCGACGGTGACAAGGAAAAACTCCCTGAGATGAAGAACCCATGAGAGGAACCAGTAGGGAACCCATCTTCATTTATGTTACATTGACCAGTAAATATTGTTAATGTAAATAATGTCCTCAAGTGAAGGATAAATTCCTGAAGGTAATACTTAAGTATAGTATTTAAAAACAATTGCTCAAGTATTTTGTGAGCAAGTGATATGAACAAAGAAGAAAATGAATAAAGCCTGATTGATTTTATTGGTGGGATTTATGATGAATGAAACAGCACTTTCAGCCTGTTTATGAGATTATCTAAGATTGTTCACAAAATATAATTAACATAAATTGTAAACTAGTGCTCATTTGCTGCAGTCAGTGACCTTGGGAAAGGGAGCATATTTGTGACTGAGCAACTGAATACCCAATTCCCATTTTTCTCTTTCAGAGTAACAAACACATAAAATACCACTGTTGGTCTTTTTAATGCTAAATATCTCAGGTAATGTTTTGCTATTAGTAGAACTTGAAATTGTTGGAGTCTGGGAGATTTAGAAGTTCAGCTATCTTTTGTGACTATTTGATTTAAAAGCAATAGCTGGCATTTTATATTACATAAATATGGAGACACAAGGCACCCAAAGAGCTTTTCCATACTGTCACGTGTGTGTATGAATCACCATGGAGCACTTTCAATCCCTCTTTTTTGACCAGCACAACATGGCCAAAAAATGGATCCTACTACTTTAAAAGTGCAATGTTAAAAAAGAAAGAGGGAGTGAGAACAAGCAAGGAGAGGGGGAGTACAGAAAAAAAGAGAAAAATCAGATTGCGACAGTCGATATTAAAACATGCAGTGTGTGAGAGAGAGGGGGAGAAACAGAGAGGAAACCAAGATCCAGGCCTTTCCACAGGGACAACTAGAAAGAAAAGACACTTCACGGCAGTTATCTTTCTCTCCCTCCTTCTGTCTCCCTCTGTCTTTCTCTCTCTCTCTCTCTCTCTCTCTCTCTCTCTCTCTCGCTCATCAGCCCCGCGTCAATTGATTTGTGTATGAACAGCTGGGCGCTTTTTCGCCCCCCTCTCTGCCTGTGTGTTCTGAATGATCAGCTGATGAAGAGACTGAGTGCACACTGCAATGCTGGGTTGCTAATTCTCTCGCCTGCAGACAAGCGGCAGCCTGGAGACCACAGCCAGGTAAAAAAAACTCCTTCCTTTCTCTCTTTCTCACCCTTTCTTGCTCGCTCTCCATCCTCAGAGCATGTCATCATGCCAGGTTTCAACACACGGTCATACAAATGGAGAGGGAGCTAAAGAGAGAGAGAGAGAGGGAGAGAGAGAGAGAGAGAGAGAGAGAGAGAATGAGAGCGAGAGAAGAGCAAGGGAGAGTGTGTGGCATGTGTAGGTGTGAGCTGTGTCTGATAACTGGGGAACATTGGCCAGACGAATTGGGTGTTGTGCAAATCCTGGCATGTTTTTTTTTTCTAGAGGTTACAAGGACAGCACAGCGCATGTATGCACACAGGCAGGAGGAGCAGGAACATGGACGCAAACACACACAGACATATGCACATATGTCCAAACACATTGGCTTTTGTTTTTGTAAATAGTCTGTCTAAATGAGTGTTCCTTTGGTGTCCTTATGCTCAATTTCTTTTCCTGTGCAAATATGCAAGCGTGTTTTTCTCTCTCTCCCTCTCCCTGTGTGTGCGTGTGTGTGTGTGTGTGTGTGTGTATGCAAACACATATGCATGTCTGCATTCCATTATAATTCCTCTGATTATTAGG
>JAOTRN010000030.1:7365182-7377462 GCA_028566695.1 Bagroides melapterus
TTTCTCCACCTACTCCAACCTGCCTGTACTTGCCTCTTCACCTCTTTTCCACACTCTCCGTCGCACTGGACGGTTGACTTTAAATACTTAAACTTCTGCACCTTCTTGACTTCAGCCCCCTGTATCCTCATTGTTCTACTATCCCTCCCTCTCATTCATACACATGTATTCCATCTTGCTACGACTGACTTCACTCCTCTTCTTTCCAGAGCAGACCTCCAACTGTCCAGCTGTTCCTCCACCTGCTCTCTACTCTCAATACAGATCACAATGTCATCTGCAAATATCATTGTCCACGGAGATTCCTGTCTGACTTCATCTGTCAACCTGTCCATCACTATAGCAAACAAGAAGGGACTCAAAGCCGATCCTTCTTTGTCTGAACTACAGTACATCTCACTGATGTCATACTCCCCTCATACATATCCTGAACTACACAGACATACTTCTCTGCCACCCCTGACATCCTCATGCAGTACCAGAGCTCCTCTCTCGGCACCCTGCCACACTGCTGCTCACAAATATCCACTTCCTTTCTTAGCCTAGCCTCCACTACCCTTTCCCATAGCTTCATTGTGCGGCTCATCAACTTTATACCTTTGTAATTGCTACCACTCTGCACATCATCCTTGTTCTAAAAGATAGGCACTAAAACACTTTTCCTCCATTCCTCAGGCATCTTTTCACTCTCTAAAATCTTGTTGAAAAATCGCTCCAAAAAACTCCACTGCAGTCTCTCCTAGGCACGTCCACACCTCCAAAGGAATGTCATCTGGACCAACAACCTTTCCACTCTTGATTCTCCTCAGAGAGTTCCTCACCTCATCCTTTCTAATCTTTGATATTCTAATCTACTCTCCTCACCTGATAGCACCTTTCCATCTCTGTTACCTGTTACAAATCATTCCCAATTCTATCTCTCTGTCTTGCTAATCTGTACAAATCCTTCTCGCCTTCCGTCATGTCTAACCTGGCATACAACTCATTGAATGCTTTCTCTGCACTGCAATTTCTTGTACTCCTGTCTACTTTCTTCAGCCCGCTTCATTTTAGCTAACCTCTTTCTCTGAATGCTGTCCTGTACTTTCTCATTCTACCACCATGTATTCTTATCTTATTTTTTCCTTCCAGATGACACACCTAGCACTCTCCTACCTGTCTTCTCTGTCTTCCCAATCCTCTGGAAGCTCTTCCTGACCATCCAAAGCCTGTTTCGGCTTCCGTCTGGATTCTTCATGACTCATTATTTTTCAACTTTCACCACTTGGTCTTTTCTATCTTTCCTCTCTTCTTCCTGACCACCAGAGACCTCCTACACATCACCATCCGATGCTGTCTGGCCACAATCTCTCCTACCACAATTTTGCAGTCACTAATCTCTCTCAGATTGCCTCGTCTACATAGAATATAGTCTACCTGCGAACTCCTACCTCCACTCTTATATGTAAACCTATGGTCCTCTCTCTTCTGGAAATAGGTGTTAACTACAGCCATTTCCATCCTTCCATCATCTGTCCTTCTAGGTTTCTTTCGTTAACACCAAACCTCCCCATCACCTCCTCATCACCTCTGTTCTCCTCACCAACATGCCTGTTGATGTCTGCTCCAATCACTACTCTCTCACATATGGGAATTCTCTCTAACACCTCATCCAACTCACTCCAGAATCTCTCCTTCTCTACTACTCGTAGCCTACTTGTGGAGCATAACCACTGACGACATTCAACATTACCCCTTCAATGTCTAACTTCAAACTGATTCCCCTGTCTGACACTCTTTTCACTTCTAAAATTTTCCTCACAAACTCATCCTTTAGGATCACTTCTACCCCACTTCTCTTCCTATCCACTCCTACCCCACTTCTCTTCCTATCCTATCCACATCTTATTCCAAGAACAGTTTGTATCCCCCTCCAATACTATGTGCTTTGCTCCCTTTCCACATAGTCTCCTGCACACACAGTATATCTACCTTCATTCTCTCCATCATGTCTGCCATCTCTCTACATTTCCCTGTCATTGTACCAAGTCCCTATTCTCAGACCTAAACTCTTGCCTTTACTCTTCTCTCTCTGCATCCGAACCCTCCTCCCTCCTCTCCTTCCTCGACCAACAGTAGTCCAGTTTCTGCCGCCACCCCGTAGGTCAATAGTACTGGTGGCGGTTGTTGTTAACCGGGGCCTCTACCGATCCGGTATGGAATTTACTCTGACAATTATTGTATTCAAAGGCAGACTTAAAAGCACTTTTGTACTGTGCCTCACTCTGGATAAGGGCGTCCGTAAATGACAACTCACATGTTTAGATTTGGCACGTTTTATGCCTGATGCCCTTCCTGATGCAACCCTCTCTATTTATCCAGGCTTGGGACCGGCACAGAAGTCATTGGTTTGCAACCTCTTTGGCTGTTTGTTTGTATTAAGTACATTTTGCATTTCTTCTAGCAGATTTTAGATAGCACTAGCTAGAATTAAGAATTGTAATGACTTTAAAGCAATGAAGTGCGTTGCTTTTTTATTGAGGTTATTTCCTTATTTTGCTATATAATTGCTATAATTGCAAAAATTACTGAACATTTTTGTAGCACATTAAGGGAAATAACATTTATGGAAGATAACATTACAAATAGGTTAATTTTATAGCTAAAATGATAGATAAAACAATGTGAAGATAAACATCAACAACTGGCTAAAGTCCTTTGCTCTCCTTGTGCATTTTTTGCACTCTGTAATTTATCATATTCCATTAAAATTCACTAGTCAAAAGGCTCAACTCTGCTTGTCCCTGAGCTTTGTTTCCTTGATGTCAAAGATTCCATCTATTATATTATCATCCATCAAAAAATGAATTTATTATAATTCAGGATTCCTAAAACAGACCTGATCAACCTTGAAGCAAATGTTCAACAGACAGAGGGTAAAGATCATGAAATTCTTCAAACAAATATGTAAAGATAAACATGATGCACTTTTCATTAGTAAGTAATAATCTGCATAGATTCTGTAGATACATTTACATATCACTTATATTGTAAAGCTTATCCGCTTTCTCCAATGGTTTAAATAATATCAGATTCTCTGTGTATAATATACAACTGTTCCCTAGAAACCTTTAAACATTGGTGTAATGTATTACTTCGTTACAGTACTTAAGTATTTCCTGAGCGTTTTTGTACTTCACTTGAGTTTTTATATTTCTGTCAATTTTACTTTTACTTCACTAGTTTTTTTAAACAAATTATATACTTTTACTCTGATACATTTTCTGTTCAGCAGTTTCATTACTTAATACAAAAAAAAAAGAAAAAAGAAAAACTTGTGTCCAAATTTGCGGTAAAGGAAGTGATGTCTTTAGTCTTGGCATGTCTGATACAAGCAGGTTAAGAGAGCATAACTGCAGCATGGAAACTGCAAAATCATGTAGCAGTAGTGATGCTACCCAAACACCCAGTACTGCTTCTCCAACACCTCCATTATCAAATAACTTAGAGGAGGACCAGCCATGGCCATATCTACAAGACGTTCTAAAGACCTCTTCTTTCATGCAAGTCTTATTTTTAGGTGGTGCACTTTAAGAAAGAAAGCATAACAGATCTCTCTTTACTTTCTATACTTGAATACATACTTTTGATACTTTAGTACAATTTATTTTATTATTAGTACAATTTAATTTTATTTACTTTAATAATTTTACTCAAGTAGAATTATAATGAGTGACTAACTTTTACTTGAGTAATTTCCTAACAAAATGCCTGTATTTTTACTCAAGCTTTTTTAAATGTTTGCATTTCTGGCCAAATCTATACTTTCACAATGAAGTCCAATATGTCCAATTTAAGTCCAGCATGTGAATTTTGAAGGCAGGAAGGAATGAAAGAGATGAAAGAAGGAAATAAAGAAAGAAAGAAAGAAAGAAAGAAAGAAAGTTTACTTCAAAGGGGAGACGATGTAGTACAGAACCCTATGCATTATGCATCCTCATTGTTAATTTTTACGTTTATTAGTGAAGAGTTCTATAACTTATTAATGAAGCAATACATACAGTTAAAAGTGCCTGTATTTTCCAAAGCCCTAAGCCGAAATATTTTTTGGAAAACATCACTTGCTTGCCTTGTATTTTTCATGACATCTCACTCTGAGAATTAAAGAGAGAGAGAGAGAGAGAGAGAGAGAGAGAAAAGAAGAAGAAGAAGAAGAAAAAGAACTGGCCAAGCGGCACTTTGCTCCCTCCTCCTTCTCCATCTCTAGCCGCCGGCATGTGTGTGTCCTCGTGCTCGTGTCTGTGTATGCTCCACTGATGGCTTCTGTAGTGCGCAAAAGGGGTCCTGTCACTCACTCGCGGTGGCCATATGTGTGGCTGCGTGAGCTCGGCGCTCACGGCGAAGCCTCCTGCCAGAAGACATTAGGGGAGCAGCGGGGAGTCATTACCCACGCACCATGATTGATTAAGCGTGAACGAGGAGCACTGGGCACTGAGAAGGAGGGAGCCCCCTGCAGATGTGGGGGTGTAATTGCATCAGGGCCTGGCAGGAATAAGAAGCATGGGCAGCGGCACAGATGACTGCAGCTATTAGCAGAGGAATGAGATTTGATGAGATTTGTGAACATGGACATTAAGTTTTATAAGCACATTAAACATTTATTTTATATGTATATCACAAATCATCAAAGTTGCAAGTTTTTCCAAATGAATTCTATACAAACTGAGAGAACATGGAAAATGTTTATAGATTAATTTTCCAACACTACTATACTGCACTTAAATTAAAAGTTAAACTTTTACCAGTGTTCCATAAATCATCCCTCTGTATAAAAACTGATTTTAAAAAATCATGAATTACATTAAAAGCTTGTAATGTTTTCCTGCACTGTATTCATTCAGAGGAGCAGGTTTTTCCTTTTTTTTTTTCAAAACTCTCTGAGATCCTGAACCATGGGGAATCTCAGAACACAATGATGATCCTTTAATGGCCCCCTGCCCTTCCTCTCTCCATCTTTCCTTTCTTCTCCCCCTTTTTCCCCCTCTTTTCTGTATGTCCTGAAGCCACGGGTGCGTTTTTACGCCACGGAGGGGTGACTAATGAAACCCTCCAAGAGGTGGCTAGCCCTGGGAATCCGACACTAATGTTATGTTTGGTATTAAGATGCGCAAAGGCAACTCTAACTCCCACTGACTTGGATGAGAAAACATTTGGAATGGGCTCATCAATCACGTTTCGCCATGCTGGAACTGTCTAATCCTGGGGTGCGCCACGCGCCGTGGTGACACATCGGCACACACACATAGTAGATGCTGTTTCTGTATGCATCTAAATTGTTTGCATGAAGTCAGAAAAATGGCTTTTAGCCTAACCTATTTTTCTCATACGTGTGTAGGATATATCTATAATTGCGATCTGAAAACTAAATGTTTTTAGTTCTGTCAGCCAGTGTTTTCCCATACCAAGTCTTTTATCTTGTGTGATCTATACAATTCAGCTGTTTTAAAACATTGCTAAGCTTAATTCACAAATAAACTATATTTATTTATCTCACAGGACTTGATTGCATTTTGCTATTCAATTTGGCTAAAATTTACTGTATATATTACAATTTTTTTATCACTTCAAATTAAAAGGAATCTGTAGTTTCCCTTAAGACAAACCTTACACATGAAAAAAGAGTAGAAAAAAGCTAACTGTTGGCATCACATTTCATAACTTTTCAGCCTCCCATTAGTGTGCCATGGCAAAGCTATCTCTTGCCAAACCCAATAAAAAAAAGAATAATGTTTATATTTAAAAACCTGAAGAATTCTTAATCCATTTATGATGATCTAGGATTGGGATATTTTACGGTATTAATGCTGTGGTATCTGTTCTTTCACACTAAATCATGTATATGGACTTAAGTGGAAAGTTTGCTGAGAACAATATCAACAGAAGAATAAATTCACTGACCAAGGCTGTTACATACAGCCACAGCCAAAAGTTTTGAAAATGAAACAAAAAGTCTGTCGCCTTTTTTTTAATGGCAATTTGCATATAGTCCATAATGTTTTGTAGAGTGAGCAGATGAATTTCATTTAATTGCAAAGTCCTTCTTTGCCATGAAAATTAACTTAATTCCTAAAATTAAAAAAAAACAAAAACAAAAAAAAACTTTGCCACAGCATTTCAGCCCTGCCACAAAAGGACCAGCTGAGATCGTGTCAGTGATTCTTTTGTTAACAAAGGTGAGAGTGTTGACGAGCAGGCTGGAGATCACACTGTCATGCTGATTAAGTTGGAATAACAGACTGGAAGCTTTAAAAGGAAGTTGGTGCTTGAAATTATTGTTCTTCCTCTGGTCACCATGGTTACCTCCAAGGAAACGCATGCAGTCATTGTTGTTTTGAACAAAAAGGGATTCACAGGCATGAATATTGCTGCTAGTATGATTGTACCTAAATCAACCATTTATCAGGTCATCAAGGAATTCAAGGAGAGAGGTTCAATCATTGTGAAGAAGACATTAGGTGCCCAAGAAAGTCCAGCAAGCACCAGGACCATCTCGTAAAGTTGTTTCAGCTGCAGGATCGGGGCACCACCAGTGCAGAACTTGCTCAGAAATGGCACTAGACAGGTGTAAGTGCATCTGCATGCACAATGATATTTAGCAAAAGGGATTATACTGCTGAGGACTGGATTAAAGACATGTTCTCTGATTAATCCCATTTTTGATTGTTGGGGGCATCCAGAAAAAGAGCTTGTCAGGAAAAAAAAAAGGCGAGTGTACAATCAGTCCTGTGTCATGACACATGAGACCATTCATGTGTGGGGTTGCTTCTCAGGAAAGAGAGTGGGCTCACTCACAATTTTGCCTAAACTCACAGCACTGAATAAAGAATGGTACAAAAACATCCTCTCTGAGCAACTTCTCCAAACAGTGATGAACAATGCCTTCTCCAGCCTGATGGAGAACCTTGCCAAAAGGCAAAAGTGATAGCTAAGTGGTTCAGGGAACAACACATAGAAATTTTGGGTCCATGGCCAGGAAACTCTCCAGACCATAATCCCCTTCAGAGCTTGTGGTCAATCCTCAATATGTGGTTGGACAAACAAAATCTCGTAAATTCTGACAAACTCCAAGCATTGATTATGCAAGAATGAGCTGCCATCATGTGGCCCAGAATTTGATACATGCCAGGGTGAATTGCAGAGGTCTTGAAAAAGAGACTGCAAATATTGTCTCTTTGCATAAACGTTATGTAATTGTCAATAAAAGCTTTTGATACTTATGAAATGTTTGTAATTATACAGCTGAACAAAAGGTCTAAAAACACTGAAGCAGCAGACTTTGTTAAAATTAATATTTGTGTCATTCTCAAAACTTTTGGCCACAGCTGTACAAATGAAACAAACATTAAAAGCCTATTAATACATACTATTTCAGCTCTCCAGGTGCAACAGTGAGAATCACCTGGCTACATGTGTGAACATGTACTCCAAAACCTTCCAACAAAGTCACAATGTTTATTTTCTATACATACTACTGTCATAAACCCATTCTTCTTCTCAGATCACCTGTGGGTTACATGGAGCTATCTTTTTGAACAGTTTGTGACTATAATGGTTACTCCTACACTCTTCATCTCATCCTCATACATGCTTGAGTTGGGTTCCTTTTTAGCTTGCTAGCCTTGATCATACTTGATCACACAAGTTACACTACAAATTGTCCTGTAACACAGTTCCGTGGCAGTGTGTCTTACTTTCATATTATCTGCCATTTGGCAACCTGTGGGCCTGTGAATACATGCTTCTAACAGGGCTGAGGGCCCCTTCCTCTACACAACTGAGCTTGTGTATTTAGAGGAAAAAAACATGGATGCCTTTTGTTAGCAACAAATGTGTGATGAGTGTGTATTTTCCAACAAACTGTCTGTATTTAATTGAGTTAAGGCATAACTAATTTTGAAGGTAAGAGTTGAGCAGCCATGATGATTTCATTTTGCTTGTTAAACCATCCTGACCAATGCTGAGTGGAGGGGCATTTTCTTTGTTCCTTTCTAATTGGAGATTTTGTCATTAGTGCAGCAAATCTGGTTGAGTGGCGTTCCTCAATGTACCACCCACTGCACAAGTATCCCCTCTTTTCTCCACCAGTACATTTTTTCCCTCTTCCCAAGCTTCCATGTCCTCTAACACCTAAAGACTATGGTGTAGGATTTGCACTCAGGATTCTCAGGATGGCTAAGTTCCCTGGAAAAGCAGATGATAAACACCAGCTACAGTATGTGTCTGCAGCTTCAGTGATGCCAGTGCCAACATGGGATCTCCAGCTGACAGATTTAAATATTGATTTACAGCTTTATCTGACCCTAAACAACTTGTTAAAGAGCACAGAAACACTAAGCCTATGGCTGTATCTAGGAGGCGTTTTATATCAGTTTGCCAAATGCAGACACACTGATGACATTCTGGTCTTATAGCAGCATAGTCTTATTGTCTTGTACATTGTGTATACGGCCAATTTAACCAGGCATTGTACTGCTTTCATTGATAACTTAGCTCCAAAATGCAGCTATCAAATCACAGGCTGTCCATGCAGATCTAACCCCAGCATAGTGCACCACCAGACAACAAGGTTCTGACCAGGAGTAGAGCATCAGGATTGATGAAGAGAGAGAGAGAGAAAAAGAGAGAGAGAGAGAGAGAGAGAGAGAGAGAGAGAGAGAGAGAGAGAAAATATTACGGAGGCTTGTAATTTTGTGATGGTTAAAGACAATGTATATTATTATATGTGCTAAATGCAGGAAGGGACTCTTGCAAGACTAACAATTAACTCAGTCTGCACTACAGGACACATGAAATCAACCCTGTAAAACCTACCCTGGAATATCAGCTCAGCAGCAAGCCATAACTGCATGCGTTCTCTCTTAACATGGGAGTCATGCCAAATAAATACCTCCACACCCCAGAATAGCTAAGGTTAATAGCTAGGGAAAAGCTAGGGCTAGTTTTCTATTGATATTGAATGTATATATGTTATCTGAACAGAGTGTTAACACAGTTCTGTTCCCCACACCTCCATTATTTGGAGCTGAAAGCTTTATATGTTCGGATGTTGGGAGGATGTTTAGTGCTGAAAACAATCTTTCAGCCATAACATGAAATAGCTGGAGTGTCAGTTCTATTTAAAAGTCACTTTTTGAATCCCCATACACAAAATTGAGATACCATTAAATCTTTGAAACAGACTTCATATATTTGTGCCTTTGGTACTAAAGCAATGATAAATTCTGTATTATATTACAAGGCCTTCCAGTAATATAGAAACACTCTATAAGCTATAATGAACTGTAAATGATGAGAAGGCATTAGTTGAGCCAGTATGGTTGAAAATAGCTGTCTGGAAGGAAGATGTTTTTGTTACACTATTTTAATGCGCTAATGAATATGACTGTTTTGTTCTAATGAAAGCCAGAGGGCTAAAACATTATATATGATCCAGTGACTCTTAGAGCATTAGTAAGTTTATTATCAGTTCTGTTATCTCAAAGAAGTTGTATGAATATGCGTTAATGTAAGTCCTGATTGGATGGACTGAAAAATAATGAAAGACATATGTTTGTTGACATGTGCATTCAAAAATACTAATATTCACCTTCTTTGTATTTATATATTCATCAGTAATTCTGCATTTTTGTAAGGAATATGTATACTCATTCATCTTTAGTCATTTCATCCTCATCATGCTTATGTAAGTTTTGAAAAAGATTTTCACTGGTATAAGACCGAAATTATCTATGAGGTTAAAGCATATATCAGTCTCTATTATCTATATAAAATATATAATATATATTATATCCTGACACAAAAATTAAGTCTGGATGTAATACCCAGATTCTGGAACTTGATCCTAAACATAATCCAAATCTTTGCTGCCATTCAGAAATTTGAATACACCTTGAATTTATTATTGTTATTTTCTTTCTTATCTTTTTTGCTACATGAAAGATGTTTGGGAAGTGCGCTGTGTAATGGAATGGCCTACAGAGTCACCCAACCCTAAGTAAATCACGGTTTTCTGGAAGGAGGCAGATAAAAACATTAAAAAAAAAAAAGAAAAAGAAAAAAGAAAAACTAACACAACAAAAAGATCCACAAAACTCTGAGATGTTCTGCCGGAGACAAGGTCTGACATATGAAGAATATTTATACAGCTGTCATAGCTGCTACTAGGTGCTAATTGAGAGTTTTGAATTGTGTTATAAATAATTTCATTATGTTAGTTTTTGTAATAAATAATAAACATGCTGTGTAATATGATTTTGCAAACCTCATTTATTAGCAACATTTTATAGATCCCAGACATGACAGTATGTGTTCTAGTGGAGTCAAGTGATGTACTAAAAACCTTTGCTGTACTTCTACCCAAGTAACATCTGGCCAGCTGTGGTCTTACGCTGATCCCTTTACATTGATGGTGAATGGAGGGTGGAGATATCCATTTATGCACAGCCAAAGGTGTGATCTCTTCCAGGATGCCACTGCCCTTATACAGCATGTAGGCCTTGAGGGCTCACTGACTTACTTAATGAGTATGAACCTGATGGAAATCATATGCTTTCAGAGTGACCAGATTGCAACCTATTTGAACATATATAGGGAAATATGGGCTGACATGTTAGACAGTCCTCTCCACCAACATCTAAACACTAAAACTGAGTGATTATCCTTTTAAAATTAGATCACCAGCATATATCATTCTCAGACACCATCCTTTACATAGTTTAGAATTTGTACATCCTTCTGTCGCATTCTTTATTTCTCTCTAGAATGAACACTCAGAGGCCTTCATTTTGTCCCTGGAGCTAAGCTGTCAGTCAGTCCGGTGCATATCTGCCCCCTGTAGTTGGCACCGCTCATGTGGAACTGCGTTCCATCTGTCCCTTGCGACGCTCTGCAATCGAGCGTGCTCCTCTTATGTATGCGAGTGGGGAAAGCCTCCGAGATATTTTTTAGCACACCAGGAAGTCTTTCCATCCATTACATATCCCACTTTAACCCTCTCAGACCTTTTAGCTCACCAAGTCCCGACAGACTTAAGCAGAACAAGGACACATCTGAAAATAGCTATTCATGGGATGTATTACTTAGTGAGATCACAAGTCCAGGTGTGAAGGGTAAAAACAGAGGGGCTTAATGAGACCTCGGGGCAATTCTGATGCTTCTGAGGGGTAATGAGGCGGCAATTTGACCACCAGGAGGCAGTGGCGGACAACTGGAGAGACTATGCTCAGTCTTATATGCTCATTTCACTTACTGAAGACTTATTGGGGCCATCACACAAGGGTAGGAACGTCTAAGAGTTTTAAACTTAACAGGGCATTTGGCTGGTAACCACAAGGAGAATGTTTGTTTTATTTCATTTTTCATCTCACCTTTAGTTTTTTGAGTGGAGATTAATGAAAAAAAATTTAATTTGAACGATAGTCGTATCAGGCTACAACATAAAAAAATGAAAAAAGTGAAGGGGGTTTGAATACTTCCTGAACCACTATATATAAAAGCATATAAACATATGTAGACTTTTTTCAATATTCTTATGTTGCAGCCTGATACTATTATCGCTCAAATTCATTTTTTTCCTGAATCTTTGAAAAAACTGAATTCTATTAATGTCTAAATTTATTAAAAAGTAAAAATATCCTATCCCAATATAGATTTAGAAAACACCACAGCTGAAAACAAAGGTTTACTAATGAAATTGTTATCTAAGTTGCATGGTGGACTGGATTACCTTTCCAAATGCCTACTGCATTTATTCGTAAGACATTTTCGCTAACTACTTCTTGCCTGTAGTTCAGCCATCTGCCAGAATTAGTTTGGCTTACTTTGTGCAAATGTTCAGAAAAGCTCAAATACACACAAACGAATTTGGCCACTGCACTAAGAGGCAAGGGCTTCATATATGTTGAGATATAACTGATTAACCATAGCCAAATATTAACATTATAGCACCTTGACCATTGACTAGAACAGCAGTGCTACAGGTCTCTAGCCATAGGACTCTGCAATTCCTTGATCATACACTAGGTGGAAATACACCTACAGTTTTAAGTGCCAAAGTACATTTGAAAGATTTATTTGTTTGTTTGTATGTTTATTTCAAATATATTTATAATTGCCAATCAATACCATGAGGCTATTTTTATTCTTTGTTATAACTTTTTTATCTTCACTAAGTATAATAATTCTTGCCCAAACTAAAAAGGCAAATTAAAAAGAAAGAAAGAAAGAAAGAAAGAAAGAAAGA
>JAOTRN010000030.1:7381132-7398717 GCA_028566695.1 Bagroides melapterus
CAGAGAGAGAGAGAAAGAAAGATTGCTTTTGGCTTTTAAAGCACTACTCTGCAATGGCAGGCCTCTGCATCCTTTCAGATTGTGCGCCAAGGAAATGTCAGAGTAGATGTTATCAGAGGAGTGGAAGGGGGAGAGCGCCTCCTAGGTGGCACCTTTTGTGTAAGGTCAGGACAGGGTCAGACCAGTGTGGCATAGGGAGATGGAGCATCAGAGGTCTCCCGGTGGCCTCCTGCAGAGCGATTTCTCTAGTGATGGATGAAATGTTGGAGAAAAGAAGATAGAGCACAGTATGAAGTGGTTGAAAAAGTAAAGCTCTCAAACTAGAGAGCATCTTTTTGCTTATGTCCATTTGCCTGGCCGTCTCCTTTCTCTCTCCCTCTCTCTCTCTCTCTCTCTCTCCTACTGTCCCACGCTGATTATTTCCCCATTTGAAGCCCCTGTGGTTTCCAAATGATTTTAAAATGGTTTTCATTTCCTTTTTGGGCGGGGGGTAAGGGTGGGGGGATTCCGAAGTAGGGCTAATGATGGCAGTAGGGCAAATTCAGATATGGAAGATGAGTGGGTAGAAGAGAAAGAGAGAAAGAGTGAGTTGTTCAATGTGAGGTTTTAGGTTTTGCCCTCCGGCATCGGCACCATGCAGCATTCTGTTACAGTGCTCATTTCCTGCCAGAGCAAGGGATCAGAGTCCCTCACACATGACCACGCTGCCTTTTGGCACTGTGTCATTCTCTTGTTCTCATTCCTTTTCTAAAGTGAGAGAAAACAAAAACAGTACAATCAAAGATTAAGATGCTTCTCATGAAATCATTAAAAACAGATGAAACCCTTTAGCACGTCAATAGGTGAAGATTTCAAGCATCTTAATCTACAGGGTGTCCCAAATATCTTCATTCATAGGGGAAATTAACACTTTTTAGCAAAATTTTAAAACTTTATTTACACAACACTCTGCATGATTGCTGTTCCTTTGTAAACACACAGAATCATCTCTCCTACTCATGATGAACTCAAGCCTAACACCTTCTGTCTTATTTACAGAATTTTAAGTCCATCACAACTTTGTGACAGCTTCCCGATCCAGACAAGAGAATTACTTCAATACACACTTCTTCTCTCAAAGGCATTTTTAAATGCTATCTGAGAAGCTATATAGTATAAACTATATAATATAAAATTTGGGAAGATATTTTGCAGATTTTGGAGATTTTTGGGACGCAGTTTAGTTAATTTTCCAATTTTTCTTTACCTTTTTTTCTCTCTAAACCTTTGTCACTTTTTTTATCTCTGTCTCACGTTTAATTCTTTCTCCGGCAGTGGTCTGACATCATAACCTTCCTCCCATGCCAGAGGTCGGAAGAGAAGTGGAAGGAGGAAGGCGGATAGACGGGGGCACGATAAGCACTGCTATCTGAGCGCACCCACACACCATGTCCGGCTTCCCCACAGGCTTGAAGGAAAACACACTGTCTGTTCATTTTTCCATGCTTTCCTTTCCTTCTTTTGAGGCCAATTTCAATAACTGGCAAGGCAGGAGGATGTGTGCAAGGACTTTTTTTGGAAAGGGGATAAACATGTTAATTGTCAGCTACACAACAGGCTTTATCTGAAAGAAACTTCCACTTCGATTGTGCACTTGCCTAAGATGTATGCAATGCCTGAACTGTAGGTCCACAGCAGTAGTGTTGTAAAATAAGTAAGATTTATATATAGAGACAAAAACAAACAGACTGAGCAGTACACAGTATGTGTTAAGCAGCTGTTAGAAAGTTTCATCGCTTCTCTCTTTTTTTCTTAACTCTTCAAGCCCACAGTTCCACACATCCAATGCCTTCTCATCCTGCACCCCCACTGGGCCTTTAGCTTCCTGACCCAGGCTCTTTTTCTTTCCTGTAATGAGCAGAGTTCCTCTCTTAACCTGAGTCACCAGCTAATTACCTCTTACAGCTCATTACCATCAAGTCACAACTTATGCAAATCAAGCAATCTCTCTCTCTCTCTCTCTCTCTCTCTCTCTCTCTCTCCAAAAGCTCTTCTCCATTTCACAAAGCCATTTTTCAGAATTGCTTGGCCTCTTGCAATGTCTCTAGATCTAATGACAAATAGATACTTGTCTCTGTTAACCATGAGATGGGAAAATCAGACCCAGTACTTCTTGAACACATTTTTATCCTTCACCTCACACAACTTTTTGGACTGGTTAATTAGTAACCACAGAGTACAGAAACAGAACATTGAAAAGTATAATGGGAATTAATAGAAGAAAAGAAACCAAAAACACAAAATGTCCAAAGATTTAGAACACTGATACTTTATTATTATATGTCGGTAGAAGGTTCGTGTAATAGTAAAAAAGTAAAGTTCAGTACTTTGTAAAACTTCTAAAAATATCTGTTGTTCTATGTAGACAGGAGTTACCAAGAGATAGTATACATGGTTTTGTACAACTGAATCAGGCTTGAAACCTGTATATAGTTCAGCTGATTATGATGGAGTACTATCATTATGACTTAATTAGATATGATGGTCTACACTGCCACATTCATCAGCATGTCTTCAGCAGCATGTCTTAACACAGGGAAAATGCCATATATAGCGTAAGAATGTCATTGTATAATATAATTAATATATGTCTGCTTTAGACAGGTTGAGTGTTTACAATTCATAAACATCCTATAAAGAATTTTGAATTGTCTTTGTGTAAACTGATTAGAGATTTGATTAAAAAAACTTCAGTATCTAACTGTGGTAACCAAGTTAGTCTTCAGTCTGTTTTTACTGGAAGTATTATTTTTTTTTTATTGTGTTCAGAATATGGCAACAACCACATATAAAATGATTTATTTATTTATTTAAATTACAGACCCAGATGAAATGTGACTGTATGGCCAAAATATGTGGACACCTATCCATCACAGTCATATGTTGGAGATGCATAATTATATAAATGTCTTTGTGTGCTAATGTTTTAATAATTTCCAGGCCCAAGTCTTTCAGCATGACAATGCTCCTGTGCACAAAGCAAGGACCATGAAGATTTTTGGAATTTTGGAAGATCTCATTTCATTTAAAGCATTTGGTGAACACTCTTACCCAGAGCAACTTACATTTTATACTACTGAGTAATTGAGGGTAAAGGGGCCTTGTTCAAGCTTCCACTCAGTAGTCCAACACATTAACCACTAGGCTTCCACATCCCCTATACCACATCTCAAGTGTCCTCCACAGAGCCTTGACCTCATCCCCACTGAACACCCTAGGGATGAGCTGGAACTGATGAAATGCCAGTTATTTGGTTGAGTGGAGTTAAATCTCGACACTCACTCTCCAAAATCTAGTGGAAAGCGTTCCTAGAAGAATATACTTATAAAAGGGGATTCATTCTGGAATGGTTTGTTCAACAAGTACATATGGGTGTGAACATTGAGTGTCCATATACTTTTGGCTACATAGTGCAGCGGTATGAAATACCATATTTAGATTTAGCAGGAGCTTCTCATAACCACAGCAGATCCAAAAATGAAAGTTAATCGCACTTAATATTTGGTTTATTTTATCTAGCCAGCAACTCACTGACATAACCAAAGTATTAAATTCTTCTTTTCCAGGTTTGCACCACAGCTTCTTTCAGTTGTTTCTTTTGGGGGTTACTCCCTTCACTTTCCTTTTTTCCTCTCTTTTCTTTTCATTCAATCTGGTGATTGACTTGGCCAGTCTGAAACCTTCAACTTTTTCCCCTAATGATGTTCTTTGTTGAGTTAGCAGTGTGTTTTGGCTCATTGTCTGGCTGCATGATGAACTTCCTCTCAGTTAGATTGGATGCATTTCTCTGTAAATTGGCACACAGAATGGTTCTGTTTTATCATGAGTTCCATCATCAATAAAGATTAATGAGCCTGTTCCTGAAGAATCAATGCAAACCCAAGCCATGACACTACACTACCTCCTACATGATGAGCTTGCATGTTGCATGTAAAAAAAAAAAAAATTGTCTCTAAAAAATGTAATCTCTGTTTGTTCTATCACTTTGGTAGAGGTCAATCTTGGTTCCAGAACATTTGTTGGTCATTTCTGTATTTATTTGTGAATTCCAGTCTGGCCATTTGTGGTAAGACCACAATATTTCTGCACTCTGATCTTCAAATAATACATTGTGGTACCTTCACCCCTGCCTGTGGAGGTAGATGTTAATATCAATGTTACTGTAATCGCCTGCTGCTGTTTTCCATGGCCAACTTGGTGTTTGATGTTTCCTTCTTTTTCAAACCATTTCAAATTGTTGTTTCGGCTATGTTTGCTTGTTCAATGGCTCTGAGTGATTTTTCCTATTTTTGCATCTTCATATTAGCTTGCTAATCTCATGTTGTTTTTATCCTAGCAGCAGCAACAAATACAGACTTCACAGGCAAAACTAAGGGTAGACAATCAGAGCTATTCATTTAAAGTTAGTTATAAAACAATCAATTTATTAAAAGGGTTCATCTATTCAACAAGGAAAACTTAACAGTTAGATGTAACCACATGAGTGGTTTTAAACAAAAGGCATCATGGTTTATGTTGTTTAACACATCTAGATGTATAATAGATGGAAATTAAAGTATAAAATGTATTGAAATTCTGATCAATCATCTCATATTAACCACTTGATCTCAAACCTAAATGACTTTGTAGTATAGCAAAAACAAAAGAACTGGTCTTGTCAATCCAATATCTTTGTGGTGCACTGTATACTGTATACTGTATATGGTTAGACCCTACCCCAATTTCCTCTATATCCATTATTCAATAAAAAGGGTCTTTTTAAACTATTTAAACCCTAGTCTTTTTGGTCCCTTGAAGAAATTCTGGGAACAAAGCGTTTACCATGCCATTGTGAGATCAAATAACCACCAGACAGAGTTGACATCCGAATATGTGAAAGAGAGAGACAAAGAGGTCCCAGAGTAGCCTTGAACATTAGCACACTGAGGAAGTGAGTATTCATTCTAAGCGCTAGAGGACACAGCACCAGTATCCTACACAATAGTTTCAAACAAGAATTTGGGGGATGTGGTGGCTTAGGGGTAAGTTTTGGACTACTACTCGGACGGTTGCGAGTTTGAATCCCGCTGCCACCACTGGGCCCCTGAGCAAGGCCCTAAAACCTCAGATGTATGAAATGAGATTAAATGTAAGTCACTCTGGATAAGGCTGTCTGCCAAATGCTGTAAAAGTTTTGAATATCATGTTTAAATTCTAGTAAAGTTTTATACTACTAGATATTTTAATACAGTATCTCTATATTAAAATATCTAGTAGTATAATGCCATGCCATTGAACTGGGGTATGAAATTAGAGGAACCTCTAAACACAAGGAGATTTTGCACACCACAGAGATGTGAGACAAATATCCACCATAGTTGCTATTGCAAAAAAAAAAAAAAAACAGCTCTGCTGCCTCAGTGACTATTGCCCAGTATCCATCACCTCCTTTGTGACTCGAAAGTCTGGTCAGAGACTTCATCACTTCTTCACTGTCTGACACCCTGGACTGACTACAGTTTACATACTGTCCTAGTCGGTCTACCAAAGTTGCCATTGCACACCTTCCATTACACAGCTCAAAGCCACCTTAATTACATCCATACTCACCTCTAAGTTGGAGATAAGTTTTAGACTTTGGCAGGAAGAAATTAGTGTTAGGTCTATAATGAACTAAGAAATAAGTTGCTCAGGAACCCTTGGTTGCACAGTTCCACTTGACTCTAAACAGTTGTAGACATTATTTACATTTACTTTATTTACTGTCTAGTGTCACCCAAATGAGGATGGGATCTTTATGAGTCCTGTGAGTTCCTCTTAAGGTTTCTTCCTCAGATCATTTTCCTTACCACAGTTGCCTCAGGCTTGTTCATTAGGGATAAATTTATACCAATACAAAACAGACGTAGAGGAGATTAATAAATACTAGGAGATCAGGTGCTAAGGAATTTTTACAAATGCACCACTGAAACATATCAGAGACAGTTTCACTACCTGTTGTTCTGTGTATGATTGTGACAAATGAATTTAAAATTTAAATTAATTTTACCCCCTTGAGCAGAGAGGGTTAAGTGCTCCTCAGTGGCAGCTTGGTAGTTAGTGTCCTCCACCCTTTATATCAGTATCCAAGAGTCTTAAATGTTAACCACTGTCAACATGCATGAGATACATCAGTTACAAGCTAGATTACAGCAGTGCTAACTGCTGTTCTAGATCTGGCTAGTTACAAGCTATTTCTAACCAGTTAGCTAGTTTGTGATGATAACGTTGGCTGGAAGTGTTAAGGTTTCAAAAAATGGCACAGAAAATGGGGTACTGACTAAGTCACTGTACCCCACTAGATTCAACATAGATAATTGAAACCAACAAATAATAGCTAAATGATGCATCAGCTTGAGCCCCACTGCAACCACCCATGCTATAAATAGGTTTTGAACTAGTTCACTACCTACATGGATAGCTTATTGGGATGAAATCTTTAACAAAGGTGACAGTGTTGAGATATTTTTAAGTAATGGCACAGGAAGTGGGGGTGCTAACCTTTAGGATTCCTTAACAGCAACAGCAGTTGTAACTGCTGGAAGAAGAAGGAGAAGGAGAAGAAGAAGGATAGTAGTAGAGTAGATATTAGATTGTCATACACAATAAATGCATGCCAATTAAAGTTTCAGCACCTCCAATGTAAACTCTGTTCCCAGGGCAGCTTTAATATACAAATGTTCATTTTATTTGCTTAAAAGTTTTATAAAATTCTCTGGAGTACATTAAGTCTGAAATGTTCTGGTTAAACATGTTAGTTTGTAAAATGAGGTAACTTTTCCTTGTACCTCCTCTAGGTGGAGCATTTAAAAAAAAAAAAGTGGTGTAGTGTGCCAGTGGGTGTTTGGTGTGATGAATGCATTGATAGAGAGATGGTAGAGGGTGAATGAGAGGACGTAGTGGGGGAGAGGAGGAGAAGAGAGCTTTAGCGTTTGATCAGCCTGGCTCAGGGGTAATCACACTCGCGCTGATTAACAAGCTGCGCAAACACACAGGGCCTGATTGAGCTGCCCGGGTAAAGAAAATAACCGGCAGTCTCAGAGCACACATGCCTCGCACTCGTGTAACTCCACCATCCCTCCCACACACACTATGCACAAAACTCCCTCCTCGTGTCATGTACTGTACAGTATCTCCAGTCTGTCCTCCTCAGTTCCTTTCACCTTGCTAACCTCTCTTTGCTTAAACAACCTTTCTCTTTCTTTGCTATGCACTGAATCATTTTCTACCACCTACCAGCCAAGTCACCTATATTCAATCCCTTTCTCCACTTCTGCATTCAATTGCACTTTTCAAAATCGGTTCATGTCCAAGGCTCACACTTTCATCAGTGGATAATCTTATCTGGATACTGTAAATTTTCACTTCTGCTGTAATCATAAAGAACATGATGCTCATTACGAACAAGTTTTTAAAATACTTACTGCTGTCTGACTGCCTAGTGAAGTAGTATAACTTATGCAGTATAATAATAATTTATATTATATGGTAGAAGAGAATTTATAATGACACACTATAGAATTTGGATTTTGAGTCTAATTCTTCCAAAGGTTTCTTCCTCAAATCATCCCAGGTATCTTTTCTTTGCCTTTGTCACCTCTGTCTTCGCTCCTCTGCTCATTAGGAAATTAAATCTACATCCGTATTTCTGTCAACCTGCTTTGTGAACAAGTCAATTGTTTAAAGTGCTGTACAAATAACGTGATACCGAATTAAATCGAACTGATCTGAAATTATTTGCACAGGCTAGAAGTTGTCTGATGTAGCTTGATGCTCTCTGATTAGCTACCACATGTGCTTTGGCCTGTAATTATGAAAAATTTGATACTGACTCGTTCATTGTTGTTCTAATAAACCTCTTTCACTTCTGTGTGTTTGTTTTGTTCTGTGTGCAATGCAATCAAATCACCATATTAATAAATTTGAGTTTGTTCTGCGCATGCCAGATTCACTTAAAAAGTCATTTCATTCTACTGTATTCATCAGTAAATGTATTGTTTCATATGCTGTGTTTTTTAATTTTGTGATTTAATTCCTTTTTCCATTGCACAGCTAAAGCCACTTTTTTTTTAATTTCATTTGCTTTTCATTTGCTACTTTGCACAACTATTTACAATTTAACTTAGTTTATTTGATCTCATTTTTATTTTTATCTTCTTTTATTTTAGTTTATTTCATTGTATTGTATTCTATTTTCATTTTTATTTTTTTAAATTCCCCTTTGACCCACTTCTAATTGATTATATTTTATATAAAAAGGACAGTTTAAAATACATTTCACTGCATGTTGTACCATGTGTGATTGTGTATGTGACCAAAAAATTTGTATTTGAATTAAAAGTTATCAGCACCATAGAATAAAAGTACCAAGCATGATGCCAGTAAAACTGCCCTCTTTAAAGGACCTTGTTATCAATATTAATTATTTCATTTCCATAATAATACGTGGATCTGGTCAGTGTTAAAGTAACAATACCCACTTTATCTCAGAAAAGGAAATTATGATGTAACTCATGATATATTTAGCAAACACTCAATATTTGTTACAGTAGGACTGACTAAAATAACAAGAATAAAATTTTATTTCATTATTCTATTAATATTTTAATATTTTATATTACTTCTTCTGCAACAGCTATGAAAGTCTGTGACATTGTGGACAGTGAAACACTTTATGATAAGCCTCATTTATTATTACAGTTTTTTCATTATTACAGTTATTTATTACAATAATTCAAATTTAAATTCAATTTCAAATTTATTTTTATGGCACTTTCAACTATTCACATTGTCTCAAAACAACTTTACAGAATTATAGAAACAAGATGGAAAAGCAGAAAATAAAAACAGAAATAAAAAAAATAATATTTTTTAATAATAAATAATATTTTATAATTTTATAATTATAAATAATAAAATTATAATATTTATCTCTAACATCTATCCCTAAAGAGCAAGCCGGAGATGAGAGTGGCAAGAAAGAGTACTGTTTTAAACAATACTGCTAAGCACTACAATAACGTATGATAATTTATGTTTATAATATTTTTTTTATTTTTTTATTTTTTAAGGTGAGTGTAAGGCATGACAAAATTGCAAATCACAAATTTCTAGATTCTGGTATATAATGTTTTCACATGCAGTTGGTTGTTGGAAAGGTTAACTTATGAATACTCATAGTTCAGTTCCGTATTTTGTATTGGTGTGTAGCGATTTCACACAAGATACTGCCACAAAGATGATCTGAGAGAGTTTCAGGTCCCATTGAGCCAAAGGTGCCTTTGGCATTCTGGCATACAATAAGCAACAAACCCAGAAAATCAGAAAGTGAACTCATCCTCCTAGGACCTCTGCTTTATATGGCTTAGATATCCGTGACTCTGACTTAGGAATACACCCCCTCACACATACTTCACACAGCATGTTGTTCAGGCACATGTGTATGGGCCCCTCTGCAGAAACCTCCTGCTGCCTTTGCGAACTTTAAATGAAACCATATGGAGTCATTTATTGCCAATTAGCTCCAGTGCTGTAAGTGAAGCCTCACCTCCATACACTTTAAAACTTTTTCATTGAAACCTCCCAGCAGCTGCAAGACTGCATTTCAGTATAACACCTTTACAGCCTCTCTCTCAACCACACACATCTTGACCTTGGATACCATAACATCTCAAAGTTTTCTCAGCAAAGCCTTAATCCAGCTGACCTTAGGTGTGTTAAAAGAGACTTTAACCAACTTTCAAAAGTCACTCATTTGACCCCTGTTTGAGCTCTACACCTACAAATACTGAACTGAAAGAAAGAATTTCCTAGTGGCATTTTAAACCAACTGTAGAGCAGAGCTATGAACATGAAGTTAAATAAAACTGCAGTTACACATGACATTCTGTTTATATGTGCATGATGATGGTCAAAATCATATGTCCAGGCCCTACCTTTAAAAGCAGACACTATTTTTCTATGATGCATATGTTGGATTGAAGATATTATCATATTTTGTTAGTTTTGTAGCTCAACTCATTTAGTCTATGACAGAGTGTAAGACCTTTACGATGATGCAGAGCAATACAGAGACAAAAAAAGGAAAACATGTGAAGACAGATAAAGAGAAGAAAGGAACAGAAAAGTAGAGCTCTGTAGAGGAAGAGGAAATGCTGAGGTGGTGAGGCTCTCCTGGGAAGAAATGTGTGTTACTTTCAGAAATATTGTTCTAGATACAAATAAATCACTGTCGATTTGAGAGCAGCTATGTATTTTCTCCTCTTATGGTTAACTTTCATGCAATGTCAAGCAAACTTCTTTTTTATGCACTTATCTAAGATGCAGGTTAATGTCACTTCTTCAAAGGAAGCCACCTGACAAACACATTCAGTCATTTTGATTATACAGTAATATACTCTTATGTATACTTTGTATCTTGATTATATAAATGTTATATTCAAAAATTTTGTCATGTCAGCACACACACACACACACACAAACCTTGTTCAGTTGTATTGTAATCCACTATGGGAAAACCACATAACGCCCAATTCCTGGTATAATTAATGGATAATGAATGGTCTTGTTATATCCTAGGCGTGGCCTAATTAACTCTCCTCAGACAAAGACATCACACAACATCTGTCATTAACGGATTCAGCGTCTGGTTTCTGCTTGATTGTGTTCCCAGGCAATGGTGTTGGATATACTCCAGTGAAATACTCTATACTCCACTCCCTTGCTCATGATTGCTTCTTCATTTTCTTCTCCATCAAAACTGAGCCATAAACTCACAGATTGCCTTAAAAAAGATTTTAAACTGACCTGACGAAAAATGGTATGCAGCTGGTTACATAATTGCACTTAACTATATAGTGTACGGTTATAGAAAGGAAATTCTTTATAATCACTCACTAAGTTGTCACCCAGATGAATATGGCTTCTCTTTTTGAGTCTCTCAAGGTTTCATCATATTGTCTCAGGAAGTCTTATTCTGAATTTTTGTATTTCTGTTAAGCTGTTTTGTGACAATGTCCATTACAGCACTATACAAATAAAACTAAATGAAATTAAATATTTTTTTTTTTTTTATAATTAGAGCAGAAAGAGTATGTTTGACATGTGAAATGTATACCTTATAACCGTACATGTATAACAGTATACCTGTGATATGTACAACCTTTGGGCTGCTCATGATTTAAAGTAGAATTAAATAGTAAAGTAGTATTTATGTTCTATTGCAACTGTAATAATGATCAGTTGTAATTTGGCAATTCTACATGAAGCAGCAACAGACTGAATGTTTCAGATGTCAAGTTCATGTACTATATTCTTATATTTGTGGGAGGTCAGTAGTTTGTGCCTTCCTGGTTTCTAGTGAATGAAGGAACTACAAAACCTCAAAAGTGCTCCTTTGGGACCCGTAACAGTGCTTCATCATCTGATATAAGCCTACCACCCAGTGTATAACCGTGTCTTATCATTTTAACTAAACACAAAGTGTCATCGTCTATGAGATTGGTCTTAGCAACATATTACAGACATTTTTCACAGGCTCTTGACCCCAAGCACTGTAAAAAATCTCATAGGCCTGGTGCATTTGAGGCACATTTGCAACACTAACTAGCACAGTTCAGTACACAGCCAAGGAATCAGCTTTGTTCAGCACACAAGAGCAGTGAAGCTAGAGTTAGGTCTGACTTTAGCATGCTTGTAGCATATATTTCAATCTGGTCAGCCAGCTGGATTCCCCCCAGAGGCCTCAGCAAAGCTAGCGCAATTAATCTCTGACAACTAGCACATCAACTTACATGAGATTAGATTATTTTACACCCCAAGAACCTGATGTTCATCATATAGACGTTAACACCTCACTAGCGGATGCTTTTCCTGGATGTTTGGTTTTTGTGTTTAACTTTATGCGTCCCTTAAGTCAATTTATTCACAATTATAACAGCATGAAAAGGGTCTCGAATGTAATGAGTGTCGTTCGGTTGTTTAACAAGTGTAAGCCAGTTCACTTACAAGCTGATCGGCTGGTCATTGTTCTAAATGGAGAAGTGTGGCCTGAAACAAATTTGGCCAACAATGTAAAGATGTCCCAGAATTGCAGATTTATTGACAGAAAGAATATCATTAATTCTGATTTCTGTTTTGCTGACGAGATCCAATTATTTTCTTTCCAAGCTGTTCTGCAATTTTGGTCAGGCATGAAACTGCAATTATCTATAAAACTCTGGGATAATTCAGTATAGTGAGAAGTTGCGAAGTAAAATGTAGCTGCTCTCTAAAAAAAAATCTGCTCTATACAAAAATTGTACTGCCTGTCAAAAGTTTTGAAAGAAGTTTTGGAGTTTATTATTATTTTTTTTATTACAGAATAATCACTTCAGATTGCAAATTAAGGTTGCAAGGTTCATTTTATATTGTCATATTTAAAGGACTAAAAGTAAATTAATTTGAACTTTTAGACAGACAGGTGGTTCTATTATCAGTCATGATAAATAAATAAATTTGGCACTTATATGGCACGTACATATGTAGATAAATTCCTCTATTTTTTTAACAAAACTAGAATAATTAAATATATGTAGTATATTTTAAATGACCCAAAATTACCACAATATACAAATAGCTTTAGCCTGCTAGAATACTCTGAGAGCGAGTGTACATTTTCTGGCCACTTTTTTAGGAAAACCTGTACTCAGAGATTTTTATTCTGGTTAAAAATCTATTTATTTTAATCTATTTAAATCTACTCAGTTTTTAACATGTAAGTATTTCAGAAAGAGCTATTCTAAGAATTTTCACACACAACAGTCTTTACACAGAATGGTGTGAAAACTCGAATACACCCAGCGGATGACTATCATGGAATTCTCCCTCTCGGTATGCGCTGTGGTATTGCGAATGCCCCACAGCTCCCAGTGCAAACAACGTTTCTGTGTTTTGTTCTGTTTTGAGCTCTAACCATGTCTTTTCTCCACCCATGTCTTGTTATTGGTTTATCGTCCTATTTTCTCTTGATTGCACTCACCTGTTTTATATTAGTTTTTGATCAGTCTGCCTCTTTACTCTCTACTAGTTTCAGCATGTATTATTGTGTATTCTTTGTCAATAAGACTTGTGTTTCCAAGCATTCTGTGTTTCCTTGTTTAAACCCTTGCTTGTTTTTTTCTGGTTCTTAATTACCAATCATCCTCATTTGATGTTGTCTGCCTGTTTTATGAACCATATTTTGGACTGGGATTGTGATTCTTGTATTTGTGCTATTAAACTACATGCTTATTTTCCCCTAAATTTTGTGCTGCTTCATCTCAACACGGTGCATTACAACTGTTTGTGAAAATGCATGGTTTATATAAGAAGGATCAGCAGACTGGCTTGGGCTTACAGGATTGTTATGATTACTGAAATAACAACTCTTTCCAACCATGGTGAGTAGAAAAGCATCTCAGGATGCACAGCCTTGTGCAGGGCTTCAGCAGCTGAGGAGGTCAGCCAAGGCTCAGATTCAATGAAACTGGTCTATTCAATATTGGCAGAAGGCCAGGCGACTTTTTATCCATTGCATTATGCCACATGATTAACTATTATAATACTAATTGCATGAATAATACTAATTGCGTGAATATGCAGATGTACAGGTGTTCCAGAATAAAATTGTCATTCTATTCTAAATCAGTGAACCTCTATTTTTTTTAATGCTATTTAGATAGCACTGAACATCTGTAGTATTTATGATCATTTTGCATGGGATACGTGAACTCTATAAATCCCAGAGATGGTTCTAAATATATTACTTACAGCTCATATAAATATATATTTGTTTTGACCTGTGTCATGTTCGTCCTGATGTTGTAGGACAAAGGGCTGCAGTAGATCATTAGTAGGCCACACAACCATAATGTATGTGTTTAGGATCTACCTGTGCTTGGAACTCAAAAACTTGCTTATTTAAAACCCAGAAGCATAACTTTTTTGTCCTTTTAAATGTCATCTATAGTTTATTGCTTTAATCCTAGCCAATATTTGTTTTTGGTTTGGTTTCAGCAGATGAAGAAAAAGAGCTTCCTGGAGTGTCTCCATACTGAAGAAAAATTGCAAAACCTCTTTTCCCACAGGATATAACAGAATCTTGCAGATGGAATTTTTATTACAGGTCCTTTTATAGTAGGTAAAAGACAGCATAATTATTCAAGAAGCAGGAACGCACAAATATTACTGACATGCCTGATTCAGATGGGACTAAAATCCCAGAGATATGCCATTAATAATTACATTACACCAGCTCCAAATAGGACTTGGTGGCTTTTGTAGATAATGTCACTGTGGATCTAGTTTGAGAAAATTGCTGCTCTAAATGCTTTCTAATAATATAGTTTCATATATTCTCTCTCTGAGCTATAGCTGTGAGGTGTGGTATTTCTATTAAAAGCTTTTGGGGCTCTGCATTCTTTAAAACATGTTCATAAAATGTTCATTGAAGGCCATGTATACATTAGAAGATTTAAATTATTATTAAATTATTAACAATACAAACACACTAAATAAATACAAACACACTAAATAGATGTCTGTTAATCTTGATTTACTAATTTTTGTAAAATCTCCTAGTGTTTTGTTTTGTTTCGTTGTGCTCATGTTCTGTAAAGCTGCTTTGAGACAACGTCCATTGTTAAAAGAGCTATACAAATGAAATTGAATTTAATTGAATACTTTGTGACCAAGTACATTTATTTGTTTCAGTTGGTTTTACATTGCACCTGTTTGGGTGTTCCTTTATTACTCAAGAATATGAGAGCACATACTCAGATGAACACTTGTTCAGGTTGGGTCACGGTGATATTCAATCTTCGAGTTTACACACTGGCTCAGATCCAAAAAGCATTGATTAACAGAGATCAGATGTCAAAATAAGGTCAGAGCTAAACACTCCAGGGAAATAAGCAGATCACCAGGAACAGACTTGGGCACTCTTGTGTTAGAGGTTGGTTTACTTCAGTAGGCCAGGCCAATAACATTTTTATAAGATCTACAGATTATAGTCATTTGAGTAATATTAGTAATAGCATGCCACTATTACCTAATAATCATAAGGGTTAATGGTGAAGTTTGAAGATACATAATTATATTACATTGACCTAACAAATAGTGGGATGTCATGAGGATAGGTTTGTGGTGGCTCAAGTGGTTAAGGTTCAGGATTGTTGATCAGAGGATAAGAGTTCAAGCCCCAACACAGCCAAGTTGTAACTGTTGGGCCCTTGAGCAAGGCCCTTAACCCTTGCTGCTCCAGGGGTGCTGATCCTGTGCTCTGACCTCAACCTCCAAAGTTGGGATATGTGAAGGAAGAATTTCACTGTGCTGTAATGTAGACATGACAAAAATAAAGTACTTCTTGCTGCTTACAAGATGAGATTTTAGGCTTGAGCTGAACTTGACATATTTTCATATTAAATACATTTATTATTATATACATTGCTTGACACATCTGAATGACTGCTGCCATGAGCTCAAACCTGTAACTATTATTCTACTTCTAACTGCAGTTACTGATCAAGAAGACTCAAAAGAAAAGTAGTTTAAATAGAAAGGAACAAAGAACTCACTTATATTAGTATTATTGTATTAATACTCTTTTAGAATACTAAAAGAGTATTTATAAAGGGCATCTCAAGATATTTTCAGTCTGTTGTGGACATTACATAACATCATGTTAATGTGAATGAAGAAATTGATTGAGCTATTACCAAATATGTATGCATTTATATGTTCCAGAAATAAAAGTAGGTGGTCTATACAGTATTTTTTTATACTAACACTTACAGAAGACATTTCAGTACATTTGGTGTGTTTGTTTGTGGACGTCTTTGTAAGCCCGTATTCAGATATCACTTATCAGATGAAAAGATGTTTACTGAAAATAAAACAAAGATTTGTAAAACAAGTGCTTTTGTTATGTTCACAATGTCATTTTATTGTGGACCTTCATAAAAACGTGCTTCGCCCCAGTAATGAAGTGAACCATGGGTCACTTTGACAAATACTATGGTCCAGTTGCTTGCTACCCAGAAGAGGTGGAGCGCTCACATCTGTCAAAACAAGTCAGACTAAAGAAAAAGTTTCATTTGGAGCATGAACACACCCTAGATCTAGACTGAAAGTGTCTAGAGTATTGTAAAGGAAAATCTTTTTTTCAAGGCAAGATTTTATCATTCCATGCACACAAGCTGGATGTGGAAGCAGAAACCCACCTAAAAGAAATAGTTAATAATGCCAGAAACTTTTGTTTCATACTGGTGTGGCCCAGTGTCCTCTCACAAAGTGTAAGTATTCAACTACAGAAGGTCTATTCAAGCACTGAATGAAACTGAGGTGGTCTATCCAAGCACTAAATGAAGCTCAAGTGAAGGTTCTTACAATTGAACTTCAACAGCATAACATTTGGCTGTTCTCGAAGGTCAACAGGCACCATGGGGGTGAGGAAGAAGTAACAGAGAGAGGGAGAAAGGGAGGGAAGACAGGGAACCATGGGGCGTAGCAGTTGAAATTAACAAATGACTGTAACATTACTCTCTGCTCCAGCTCCCCCTCATTAAAACATTCCCCAAACTGCCCACGTCCCCTATAAAGTACCCTCTTTATTTTTAGGTGCCTAATTAGAGGCCTTTGGCTTGGGCTCCTCACGCTGTGTGTCGACTTTAAAGGGATAATTAGGGATATTGTGTCTAGGCTGCTGTAAGAGCTGAGGGAAAACGGAGCAGAGGGATGGAAAGCGAGCACAGTAGTGTAAGGTGGCTGCCATGTTGGCTCACTGGCAGCAGTGAGAGCAGACCAAGTGGGCAATCTCTAAATAACTCTTTTTTCCATGACAGAGTTGTTTTGGAGGGCTGCTGGCATGAGAAAGGAACGGCTGGTGGAACTAAAGTGACCTTGCTGGCTCTTTTAATGAGTGTCATTAATGTGCAGTCGCAGTGAGGGTTTGCGAGAAATATTTTGACAGTTATTTTTCACACCAATCAGGTGTGGAAGAGAGATGGTGGAAGGTTTTCTGTGTCTCTGCTGTGTATTTTCATCTGTGTATCCATGTGTCAGTCGTGTAGCAGCGGTACAGTGACTTTCACTATGAAAACTTTCTCCAATCGTTAGGATGACCTTCAAACCGCAACGCTTTGAACATTACGGTTATTTACCCTGGATCTTGCATGCAGTATGTGTACATAATACAGTATTATAGATACTAGACCGAAACTTTACTGTTTCCTTCATCAGCAGCTTAAGTATAAATCCAAGGTGTGGCCTGAGCAGCATGCATGCTGTTTTCAAACAGTCCGAGAATCCCAGGAATTTCCTTTAAATTCCCACTGGGATGTCTGTGCAGCCATTCAGTACCCCAACACCCCCCCCCCCACCCCCCCCAACCCACACACACACACACCCAATCACACACACAGTCTCACTCACACACAGACACAGACGTGCTCACATCCTTTCACTCACACACATACACACACATGCACACACACACACACACACAGACGAGC
>JAOTRN010000030.1:7402592-7424420 GCA_028566695.1 Bagroides melapterus
AAAAAATCGAGGGGGAACAGCATCAAGAGGAGAACCTGATGGGTTAGTATGGCAAACCTCATCTTATAAATGTGACAGTTACTGGTTGAAAGCAATCAAAAAAAAGCACAGCAAGAAACAAAGACAAAAGGGACAGGAGAAGAACTTACTGCACAACTCAGAGGAAGCTTCCAAGCAAGTAGACTGCGTGGCATTAAGATACGATAATTAATACGATTGTATTAAGAATCCCATGTGGATTATGACAGTTAAAAGAAATTATAATTGAAAAGTGCTGTCATCTGGCCTCTTTAACACTGTTCTGAGAATAAAAAAAATAGCTGTATTTTTAACATGTTGCTCATTGTATAAAGAGGTTTCACCAAACCATAATGAAACAGTTTCCTTTGTACTTTTAACATAAATCTAAGTTTTTAAATTTACATTAAAACACTGCAATTCTGCATACAAATTTAACAACCTTTATTTGCAAGTATCTGAGAGAATAACCCCATGAGGGAAGTTACAGTGAAGCATTTAAAACTAGGAAAGAAGTACATGGAGAAAAAAAAAAGACTACTTGAATATATCCTAGCAAGTAGTAAATAAAATACAGTCCGGTAAAATAAATAAAATAAATGCGGTGCAGAAAACCTTCTAGAAAGCAAAAAAAGTGTTCTTACGTTTGATGCTGCCAAATAAAATAAAATTAACTGAAAGCTTCTCAAAAGTTTTAAGTTTGGCTGCTGCAGCATTGGACAGTAGTGCAGTAGAGGAGGTAAGAAGAAAACAGAAAATATATAGCTCAAGTCATTTCCACGCAATTCACGCTACTACTGCCAGTTAGCTCCATCTCTGTTTCTATGACAGTAACCTACATTGTATTAAACTGCTTAGCGTAGAAACCCTGTATATTTTAAAATGTCATTGCTTATCAGCAGGTAATGTGGGATTTAGGGTAAACAGACTGCTGTATACTACTTGCAATATAGCCTAATGTCAAAAACCTATAACAATAGCCATAGTACTGTAGGCATTTGTAATTAGCTTTACTTTGAATACGTAGCTAGTCAAATATTAAAGTAAAAAATACATGCATAGGTTACAGTATGTGATAGTTATATGATGTATTATAAACCATTGGTTTACTTATGCTTTTCCTTGTCTGAATCGTGCTTTCAATTGTTCAAAATTAGAATGTTTCTGAACCAAGTGCAGATAGCTCAGCTGCTTCAGCAGAGCCAAGTGTAATGGAGGAAGGAAGACAGCAATAAGAGAGACACACCCTTACACACACATATACATATATAGTGTATATATATACTTATATATTTATGTATATATATACGTATATATATATATATATATATATATATACACGTATATATACACGTATATATATATTATATAGTATATATAAATGCCAGAAAGAATGAGAATGCGGAGCATCTTGGAGTAATGGACTTGGAACAAAGTGCTCTTAATTACAAATGAGGCTATGAAAGCATCAGAATTCGGTATGTGTGTCTGCCTGCAAGATGAAAATAATTATAACTGATGCTGTGAATCCTCTGGCAGACATTAGCATTATGCTAAATCAGATGACCAATATGTTTTTGAAAGAGAAAGAGAAGGAGAAGGAGAATGAGATTGGGAATGTGGAAAAAGAAAGAAAGCTGTTTTGGTAGGTAGAGAAGAGAGAGCGATGAGAGAGAGAGAGAGAGAGAGAGAGAGAGAGAGAGGTGCTGTGTGGTGTGGGCCCCGTGCTGTAAATTGCATCTGTTCCTAATTAGGGAGTGCTAATGAAGGCCCATGTTCGTCCTGATCCCACTGAGAGACGGCCTGGCGTGCAGCCTCTGTCACAAAGAGAAAGAGAGAAAGAGTGGGAGAAAGACACTGACGGCTGTAATAGCATTTATTAACTCTTATGCTTTTCCGATGTTTATATTATATTAAGAGATTGCTATTTATGTACATTTTACAAAACATGATCAACTTGTTACTATGCCATATTTGCTGAGATCTCGTTCCTAGTTCCTAATTTCTTAAATTACTATAAAGCAGAGGTCCTAAGTTAATAAGATTGTGAAAGTCGTCATAAATATTCTTAAATTAATATTATAAATATTATAAATGGGATAATGGGAAAAACTCTCTCTAATACACACAGGTGAACTTTAGACTAGCCTTATATGTAGCTCATTTGTAGCTTGTGTGTGTGCGTGTGTGTGAGTGTGTGTGTTTACCAGCAGGCGTAATTAGCAGAGATTTCTCAGATAACGAGTTTTTCCTCCAGCAGCGAGGGACACAGTGAGGTCAGCCTGTGCTGGACATTCCCACACCCTGTGGTGAATGCAGGTGGCCTCTCTCTCTACCACACCTTTCACACATGCGCACACACACACAAAAAAAAATACTCACTCACTAAAGAGAGTTTACCATTTATTCCCTGCATACACATTTTACTGAATATGTATGTACTTGTCGCTGTGAAGATTTACTTCAATTTCATTTAACAATATCATGTGGATAAATGGTCAAAATAAATGGTACCATGGCAATAATATCCTTCATATTTATATACATATATGGTTAGTAAAATTCAACACTGTTTATTGTAACCAGTGAGCTAATACAGTCTCTCACTATAAATACCATGTTCAGTGTCTCAAAGCATGGGAAATTTGGTTTCACAAATTTTGGACATTTGGACATTGTGGGCCAAAATTACTCCACAGAGTATGCATGCATGTTGACTTTATTTCTTTTTTCATCTCTGCTCTCTAAAAAGTGACGGCATTCAAGCACACACAATAGCAGCCTCATGTTCTCCTCCCCTCCCAATTACTGCCCCTGACGGGGTAAACACTAACTCTCCTCAACTCCCCAACCCCCCTTTCCAAGGCTGATCTGACTCCTCTGCAGTCCTTTGATCAGGCTAAAGTTCATTAATGCTCTTATCTTTCTTAATTAACTCTCAGGGTCATGGTGTCCCCACCAGTGCTGACCCAAGGCCAGTTGTTCCAGAGCTCTGCTCACATAAGCACAGTTTGTCCTGAGGCTCACAGTGGAAGATGGCTGGTCTGGGATCGGCTCTGATCATAATCTGATAAGAGAGGTAGAAAACTAAGATAAGAAAGAATCAGAATCTGGTATTAGAGTCTGGGGCTCTGTTTAACTAACATCAAAGGCTGTGAGCAGATCTCTAGCTTTATCTGATAGTTCTTCTTGATAGGTTCCAGGACAATACAGTCCCTGTACCACTCCCCTCAACTCCTCCCATTATGACTGTTGCATTACACCAGACATGCCAAGGGGACTTGGACTCAAATGAGGTCATACTGCCCAAATCTGGCCCTCAACACTGGCCAATACTTACATGCTTTGAGGTTTTATGAGCAGTTTCAAAATGAAGACCGCTGGCTGTGAAATCTCAGTTACTCATATGTTCAGCTGGGCTTCTAAAACTGAGGACAAATGTTTGCGTCCTTCCAATATAGCAAACTAGGACAAAACACCTCTTGACTTTACACAGGAGTGAAGCAATGGCGCACTTGTACCAAAGCAATTAATTCACAGCATGCTTGCCTGTCGTTCATTAGGACAAACCGGCTCGGAGGTAATTGAAGGCTAACCCATGCAATTAACAGAGGGGATTAGGTCTGTAAAGAAGACTCCAGATGCTACCACAAGAGAAAGCAAGAGAGTCACATTGCTCTCCGGTGCGGAATCTTCCATAACAGGATTACAGTACACCATTAAAACTGTGCATTCATTACATATAACAAATTTACACACCTAAACCCAATCACATACCGTGTGTGAAATGGTGACGTTCCAAATCTAGAGGTTCGGGATGAAGTACAAACAGCTTTCTAATTTCACAATACAATAGTGCCCGTGATACGTCTAGATAATTGCCTAGAATTATAACACACCATCACTGCTATAGATGGTAAACAATGAGCCAACATAAAACTGAGTCGTACATGCACACATTTTTCCGGCTTTGAGTGACTCTGGGGATGTTCACTCTTGTCTCTGAGCCCCTGCCTCACCCTTGCGACACTGTATCAATAATGATTACTTTCATTAATGACAGACGTGTTGTGCTATAAGAGTTGTGTTCTCATACACACATATCTCTGTGAGTCTGGTGTGTGTGGGTGGGTGTGTGAGAGTAACTGAGCATGCAGTATGTGTACAAAGTTATTTGGGAAGTGAGACTGGAAGGTGGGGTGTTAAAAAAAACTCAAGTGAAGACCCTCGATGTTGCTAATTCATTTACAGATTTAATTAGATGGATGGAGCCCCTCACAGTTATTAAAACAGGGGGGGAGAAAATGTTGCCAGCACCGCAGCACTTTTTAATTATGGCTCCAGATCCCTGCTTGCTGACGTCTGGGGAACTGCTTAATTAAAATCCTCATTATTTTACTTTTAATTAGTTCCCCCCTCTTTTGTTTCCTCTCGCCATATGGCCATGTTCCGTGGTCAAATCAACTTAATTGAGCTAATTAAGCTGATCAGTTTAATTATTCAAAGCTCTCTGATTGGATGGGATTGCGGCCCAATTCCCCCTACCCCCTCCCGTTTTTCATCACCCTCTCATAAAGTGTTTGTGTCATTCCATCCTTCTCTCTCTCTCTCTCTCTCTCTCTCTCTGTCTCATTTTCTGTCTCTCTTGCTCTGCTGTATTTATTCTTAGAGCTCTGTTTTACGTGATATACGTGTCGGTCTTGCTCCTGAGCTTTGTGCACCCCAGGCACCTTTGAGACTAGACAGTATCAGAGGCCTCAAGTTTCACAAGCATGACTGGATATTGAGAAATTATAGCAAAGGACACAACAGTGGCATCTGATTGTTGTCTTTCAGCAGAAAGTCAAATTGAGGTCATATAAGCCGATATAACAATGTTAATGTGTTCAACAGTCTGCAGTAGATTTTAATTCAATGTTTTAATTTACATATTAACATTTAACACTAAAACAGAACTATTTGTGTGTATCATGACCCATAAAAGGTGATTCAGACAAATAAGACTGGCTTGATTTGTTTATTATTGTGTTATGTTAAAATCTTGATTTATAAGTCATGGCCTTTACTTTATTTGTGATAACCAAACCACTTGTCTATCAGGGAACCATCTGCCCCACCACAAGGACATACACTCCTATTTGTATTCCAACCTCACTTTTCAATCACACTTTATCTGGCATCACAATACAATGGAGGGATGATTCCAAAGAAGTGAAACTGTGGATCCTCCAGTTTAACATATAAAACAGTGGACAATTGCTGTTTTCCTACTCCAAGATCTACTACATGTTTAGCAAGAGCTTTTTACCAGGGTTTGCTGTAATATGCCCCCACCCACCTGTACAGACACACAGGCCTTTTGCCAATACTTCTTGCTGTTTCTCTGTCATTGGATCCCAACAGCTGTGGGGTTTAAAGTGATGGCAGCTGGAAAACAAAATCAGCCATGGAAATATGAATAGCAGGCAGCACAGAGCCTTTGCATAGAGCCAAAGGAACAAACACACAGACACAGCTGAAATTAAGAGAGTGTTATTAATGCTTTAGATGAAAGATGCCAGAATATCATGTAATACCCCTCTCTCATCCTAAGGCCTATTGTAGAAATGACTGCCCATCAGACAGAGAACAGGATTACTGTAACCCAATACAACATAGCACAAGCCCAGACCAATTACAGTAGCTATTTGTTCAGTATAGTAGTACTTGGTCACCAAAGATTAGTTCACCACAGATGTATTTTCCATAAATACAACCACAGTCACTGGGTGACTCTCTCTCTCTCTCTGGGCAGCTCTCTCTCTCTCTCTCTCTCTCTCTCTCTCTCTCTCTCTCTCTCGCTCTCTCTCGTGCTATGGAACAGTTGCACAAGCATGAATCAATGTGATTTACCTGTGGTTATAATGTCAAATGCTGAGTTCAAACGTTCCAATTTCTATGTGATTTAAATGCACACTCATATCATTGACTGTCTGCTCACAAACTTAAATCCTTATAAAACTTATATAAAAATATTTTATGCCTGTAAATTTACTAATATTTTATAAGTTCTTACTAAACCTATGGACAGCAGGCGTACACTGTATGTTCTAGCAGCTTTTGCGTCATCTCGTTAGAAAAAAGAAAAAAAACTTCTCCCTCATTTTTATCTCTGTCTTTTTTCTTCCTTCACACAACATGAGGTGAGGAAACAATGCAATTACACCAATTTGCATGTGTCAATTTGTTTAATTAGTGAATTTGAAGAAAAGTGGGAAGAAAGACATACAGTTCCATAAAAAATGAGGACTGCTTATAGAGCACCTGAAAGAAAAGTTCTTCTTTGCTCTGCTCTCATGCGAAGCAGCTTGACACAGACCTGCTTCCCAACACTGTTAATTGGCTTTCGAATATGTCAAGCTAATTAGTAATGCACAGTTGAGGCTTGATTAGGCTGAATGCGAGGTGTAACTTGCATTGCCAGGGGATTTTTTGAGACCCTTCCATCACCACCCTTCCCTTATCAAGATATGGAGATAATTGCAATTAGGATCATTTGCATACGTAAATGAATTTGTCTACTGCTTTTTTCTGCAATCCCAGGCTGTGAAATAAATCACTGATAGCGTATCAGTGCATGCACATGTGTGGAGGATGTAAAGCTGCCAAGCTGTGGATGAGTGTGACAATCAGAATTAAAACAACAACAAAAAAAAAACTCTTTCCATTTGCAATTCAAAGTCCTCACAGCTAAACTACTGAGGAACCAGAGGAAATGTTGTCCAGTCTGGATGTGCTTTACATGATACTGTAATTGGGTGTTTCAAGTCATAAAATATTCACTTACAAAGAGAGTAAAATTGATTCCACAGTTTGGATTTAAACCAGAAGTGAGCATGGTTTGGGATGGCCAATACCTGATAAAAAGAAATATTATACACCTCGCATTCATACCATGTTAATGAACGCAGTCTTTGTCCTGGGGTCATATTGCAGATACTGTAAATCAGAAACGCATACACACATCTGTTGACTTAAAAAAAAGTGTCTACCTTTTCCTATTTATAATCAATTTGATCTAGTTTCTAGGCTAGTTTAGTGGTCCCAGACATCCCTCTCATCCCTCAAGCTTTCACAAACCGTCCTTTTAATCTCTGCTTGAAAGTAAACACCTTGTGACTTTTTTGGTTTGTCCTTCGGGATCCCAGTCCCAATGCACACACTTAGTCTTAGGCTTTCTGTCAGGCTTTCCAAAATAAAAACAACAAAAATAGCTTGCCTACTATTTATATACATGCATTTGTCATTTATCCTGCTTTATCTGTGCACTCTGAAGATTGTATTTATATTCAAGTAGCTCTCTTAAATACACACAAAGGGAAAGATCAAAAAAGCTTTAATTCAACGTCATTCTAACTGTTTTGCATTAAGAAATTATTCAGCTTAATCCCTACTCTTTTAGAAGAAGAACTAAAAACAGAACTTGCTTAATTTAAGAAGTCACAGCTGGCATTTGCCCCTTGCCCAAAAAACATACCTAGACCTAATGAGCAACACTTGGAACCCATTTCAACCTGAATAAACATTTTTTTCTAATCATAAAATGAAATTGGAAATGAACACCTTGTGATTGCGGGCCAAATGTAGCAGTAAAAAGTAAGGATGCTTTATTCAGCTAATTAAATAAATAAGATATAGGGGGAAGTTAGTGCCAAAAAGCAATTAGAGAAACACCATAGTGAGCAAACTTCTCAAACCTCAGCAAATCATCCTTAATGAATGAAGGGAAATAAAGGGTGGATGTAGGGAATGTTATGGCAGAGGGGCTGAGGAGGAAGAAAAAAAGCTGGATTATGTCATTAGCTGTTGGAGCACGGATAACAATGCTGCAGTAGAGGGCTTTTTTGCGAGCATCAGATTAAAGTCAAATTAGGTAGAAGGAAGAAAGGAGCAGAATCCAAGCCTGGAGCACATCGCACTCTTAATTGCATTCTGTAATGACTGAGGCTTGAGTGTTTGAATTCCATTCCTGAGGGTAATCGACCATGCTTTTCAGACCGGAGAGGTGCCCTACCTTTCTCTCTCTCTCTCTCTCTCTCTCTCTCTCTCTCACACACACACACACACACACACACACACATTTGTCTTACTCTCCTTGTGAGGACCTTCCACTGACATATTTATTAAAGCATCTAATTAATGCTATTCTTACACCTAAATCTAACACCAACTTTATTCTTAGCAACCAAAAGTAAAAGAGGAAAACTTTTCGATGTTTTAGTTTTTAAATAATTCCTGCAGACAAATGTCTCCGCAGTGTCAGGTGCCCAACAGGCCCCATTCCCACCCCCCTCACCCATATAGACATACAGACATGCACAAACACTCATACATACACACATACACACACACACACACACACACACACACACACAAACACACATACATACACACATACATACACACATACATACACACACACATACATACACACATACACACATACACACACACACACACACACACACATACCCTGTATATCCCATATACAGTCACATCAGACCCAACCTAACCTTCATCACTTTAACCAAACAGATTTGACAAGACTCAGCACTTTGGTTATAGTTATTTAATAAGTACTTTGTGTATCTTTACAGATATATCATTTTAAATGCACTTTTGCTCAGAAACACAAAAAATCAGCTGCTGAGCACACAATACAATGGTAAAAGACAAGAATATATACATTTGTATTCTATTCTCCTTGTTTCCTAACCAGAACATCAGTATATCAGGCCAAGAGAAACATGAACTCCTGTCAATGACGTGAAACAGGCAAACACCAGAAGTACAAAACTCACACAATCATAAGTTAAGCAATTTGTGTTTTTACAGCGCATAAACCCTAAAAATGTCTCGTCTCTGCATTTGAAGGAAGAACAATCGGCATAATCCATTAGCAGTAACAGCATTCACCGCACTCCACTGTCAGGAAAGTTTCACGTAACATCCATGGTGTCATTGAAAAGTCTTAAAAACAGAATAGGAATCGTAGGCCTCCTGTCCTCATCCTCTGTGTTTAGGGTTTATCAGCAGGGTCCAGTTAAAACCATCCCAGAGCCAACATTAACAGTAACTTTAATCTTCTCTGTTCACTCATCTTACCCTGAACATGAAGGAGGAAGCTCTTCAAGCCTCAGAGAAATTTGTTCGAAAACATGAACTTCTGTTTGCAAACAAAGCTTTTAAGAGTCCGTTAAGGTGTGTTCATCCGCAGAATGAAGGGATATCAGCACCTCTGAAGCAAGGTAAAGATGAAGAAGAGGGAGAAAAGACGAAGAGAAAAAGAAGGACAAAACAGAAGGCACACTGTGCTGCGTTGTGTTTAGTCCTTGTCCCTTTAGCATACCTAGAGAGAGAGAGAGAGAGAGAGAGAGAGAGAGAGAGTCAGATACGTATTCAAATAAAATATGTCCTGTAGTACATCAAAAGCAGCTAGTATACAGAGATGGTCTTCTAATAAATAATTGTAGTAAGACTTGATAGATTTGAAAACCCAATTTAATTTAAGGACCAAATTCTTCCTTTACATGAAGTATTTTTATTTCACTAACTAGGAGGTTATTTGTCTATCAGGAAATTAGCTCCAGCACAGTTGAAGTACTGTACTAATACTATGTGTTGCCCCTGCTGTCTGCCTTGACCTGAACCAATATAATACAGGAATTTTTTCACGTTGGAATAAGAGCCTCTGATTAGCTGTGATGTACAGAGACTCTCTTTATGCATCCCTGAAAAACCCTTCTACATCTATAAAGTCACTTTGTACTTTTCAACATTCAACATATTTAATTTGAGAAAGAGCAAAGCTTCCAGTTTATAAATTAACAGGGATATTTTTCCTCTTTCTAGTTTACTTCCATTTACTTTCCAGCTTTACATAAAACATTCTTTTTTTTTTTATTTTCTTTTATAATCATCTATGAGAAAGGTGCCATCATTTTACATATAAAATCCTGTGCAGTGCTATTGAAATGATTATATCCAATACATCATCATAATACTTGTTTCCAAGATGCAAATTAGATAGTTTGTTAACCATTTTTTGCAAAATATTGCCTTTGCAACATTAATATAGCAGGTGCCTCCATTATGCAAATGAGCCCTTTAACAAATCACTGCACTTGTGTTTGTGTGCTGTGGGCTTACTGACCGATCTCAGATATTCAAGAGGAGCATTTCTGTCTAGGTTTTGGATGCATCATTTTTGGCCTATGCTTAACCATATCATGTTAGGGTTCTTAATACATATTGGAATGTATATACTAGAATCAAAGCAGATAGGTGAGCGAATGTTTTGGTCTAAGTCATGCAGCCCTATCGATCAGTCAAACAGCTTAATTGCCAGATGCTGTAGAAATGAATAGAGATTCTGTGTCACCTTCTGGTCAGGAAGGAGCGTACTGCTCTGTAGTGGGGCCAGGTGACTGCTGAGCATGCCTCCTCCAGGCCGGTCATGCTCACAAAAGATGGTGCCATTGACATAGTGGAATCTGTCCCCGGGCACCAGGCGGTTCCGACATGTAGCACACGTGAAACACTGTGATAGAGGAGAAGGAAGAGGGTATAGCAAGATCTGAACACGGTCTGGAATGAATAAATGAATTAATTTAGGATAAATTAATCAAGATTTGTTTTCTGAAAGTTTTACAGTGATTTATGTTGCATGCCAAACTGTCTGAGACGGTTGAGACAGATCTTGTTACCTCACCATGCATAAACAATAAAAGAACTTTTTTTATAAAATTATACAAAAATTGAGCCTTCTATTGTTAAACCTCAGACTCACCTTCAGGTGATAGACGTTGCCCTGTGCCCGCATCACCATCTCACTGGCTGGAATCGACTGACCGCATGCACTGCAAGCCCCACTGTGTCCAAACAACCTACAACCATCAATGTAATGGTCAAAAGATGTTCTTATACAGAAAAATCAAGTCTGAAACTCCATAATTATCTCAAAAAGGCACGACTAAGCTTGTCCTAATAAATGTTAACCACAGTTTAAATAAAGTGCTTTAATTTCCTCCAATACTGTGCTACCTCATACTGATCCCATCACATCTATTCTGAAAGTACTATATCATAAACAGCTAAAAGGCACAGCTGGGATGTTGGTTTTTTTTGCCAAAAAACAGGACCATAATTTGAGTACTGGAGCCTTTAGGTCTCCATGGCAGGGTCCCAATGCCCTCCAGGCGTTGAGTTCCGCATAATAATCTGCTAATGCCGCATAATAATTGGTGGCAGTGGGTGGGACCTGGTTAAAGGAAACCTCTGATCCACTCTTGCCTCCTAATTAGGGTGCACTTGGTTAGCCTACTGCCTGGGCTTGGGGATGTTAGAGGAAATTTTAAGAGAAAATGCCAGCGAGTTCAAGGGCCTACCACTGATGAGCTAGAATAATAAAAAAAAAAAAACTCCTGGCATCTGCATGCAAGCAGACAGATATACTAATATATTGTGTGAGATAAAGCATCATCATGTAAAATACATACAATGGCCATAAGTCTATGATTATCTGTTAAAATGGTAGGTTTTTGTGTTTTTCGCAAATTACAAGTTTAAAGATGAAGTGAAAAACATCAGAAACATTTTAGTGAAAAACAGGAAGAAGAAAAGTTACAATAAACTGGCTGCATAAGTGTGCAGACCATTTTATAATTGTGGGTGTGGCTATGTCCAGAATGAACCAATCACCTTTGTTCATGTTGAAAAGTAATTATTGAAAATTGTACAGCTGTTATGAATGAAATTCTTTCTGCTTAAGCCTTGATCAGTTATTTCTCTAGAATTTTCTTCACAACTTGGTTTCATGAAGATTCATGCATGGTGGTCCTACTTGTTGAAAGTCATCAGTCAGGAGAGAGGTAAAAACAGAATTTCCAAAACATCTGATGTACCATGGAACACTGTAAAGGCCATCACCAACAAATAGAGCAAATAGAGAACCACAGAACATCACCATGAACAGGATATACCCCCAAAATAAATAAAAGAACACTGTAATAACTTAGCAAAAAAAAAAAAAAGCAAAATTAAATTACCTGCATATCTGACAGGTACTGATTACACTCTGAATGTGACAACAATCTTTCATTTTTTTCAAATATCTGGGCTATGTGGTAAAGTGGCTAGAGCCAGAGGGAAGCCTTTTTCATGAAAACATCCCAGCTCAACTAAATCACCCCAAAACCACATGACAAAATGTGTTATGGACTGATGAGACCAATTCTAAAAAGTAGAATAGAGCCAACAGAGCAGTGGTGGCTCAAGAGGTACGGCTCTGGGTTGTTGAATGGAGGATTGGGGTTCAAGCCACAGCACTGCTGCCAAGCTGGCACTGTTGGGCCCTTGAGCAAGGCCCCCTAACCCTCACTGCTCCAGGGGTGCTGTATCATGCGGAACCAGACATTGAAGTGAACCTCACACCCTCATTTGGGTGACACTGGACAGTAAATAATGTAACTAATGTCCTTCTACAACAGTTCAACACAGTCCTTCCTGCCAAAGTCTTCAAATGATCGCTGATGAAGACCCGACCATAAAGCTGACTGACGCAGCATTGGTTCAAAGAAAGCATGAGAGGTTATGTGAAGAAAGAATCTCACTGTGCATGTGACAAAATCTATTTTATTACATTATAACGTTCACCAGACCCACACTGCAGCATGGTGGTTGCAGGATCAGGCTTTACTCCTGCTTTTCCTCAGCCAGAACTGAGACTGGGTTTATGAAGGTGGAGGAAATGACAACTAGCTACAAATACCTGTGCCAATTTTAGTGCAAACCCTTTAGATGTGTGCTAGTAAGAATATGAAAATGATTCTATCCTTTCAGCATGACAATTACCCATAATATATATCCAAATGTTTTTGAAAGAGCTAGCCAGAGCCAGACGTGAATCCAAATAAAACAATCTGTTGGGTGACCTGAAGCGAGTTGTGCACAGATTTTATAATTTGATGGATCTAGAAAGAGAGCAAAAAAAAGATGGAGAATATATTGCCAAGTCAAGAAATCCTGATAGACGCAAAAAGTGTGTATGAGTGGTAGTTGTCAACTAGGTTATTAAACTTTTTTTTTTCCTTTTTCACTTATTTCAATCTATATTATTACTATTATTATTACATCAATATTATCACAGGCGGTTTTACTGCAGGCAAATAAGGTTGGGTTTATATCCCCAAAAACTGACTCTATCCCGAGAAAACCAAAAAATATTTTTAATGTATATCTTTAAATAAATAACAAAATGAATTTAAAAAACACTAATGCATAATAAATAAATGCTTTATGCCCATTGTTCCCATTATAGACTACAGATCACCATGACCCTGACCAGAATAAAGCAGTTACTGATTATAAATAAATAATGTTGAAAAAGTTTCTAATTATGGGATGCTAAGTTTCAAGAAACCTCCTCATTATAAAGACTTAGTAAATAATGTTTTATTTTCCTCAGGTGGTGAATACTGCCCTTTTTATACAAAACACATCCCACGCAATTATGCAAACACAGACACTTTAAGCAACACGAAACTGGTTTGCATGTCACCTGAAATTTCTGAAGCTACAGTGTGAGCTCCACACAGGAGACCCAGGCACTTAACTCTGATAGAACACAACAATAAACACGTTTAGAATTGTTATGTTACTGTAATATATGGTTATATGTAAATCCTGAGCTGCTAACCCTGCCCACAGCTCCTTTGTACTGAGAAGTGTTTTATCACGTATGTAATACTTTTAGTCACAGATAGTCTGCTGGTCAGCTTTCCGCTACTATCTTCCTCAAGCTCTCCTCTTTATTCTCTTCTCTTCCTATCCTCCCTCCTTACTATCGCAATCCTGGTGCTGAACATAGCCACAGTAATGAATTTTTGATCTTAATCCAAACAGTAATTTAATAATGGGGAGGCAGAAAGCAGCACTGTTCATCCTAATTAATGCTCCCTTCTTTTATCGGACCTCAGGCTCCACGCCGCGCCATTTGGCAAAGAGTCTCTGCCCTTTTGATTAGCTACAGCACATTATACATATTTAATATGCTGCAGTTTGAATATGCTTTACAGCGTGAATGCAGGCAAATTAGAAGAATATTATTCTGTCCCAAATCTGCACATACACATTTGTGGCCAAACTTTTTAAGCGTCTAAATCTTCTGCCTTTAAACTCATAAGCAAGATGTACAAGAATGGATATCATTCACCCTGCTGCTGTCCCAATTAATAGACAGTATAACAATCTGTCATTATTAATGAAGTGATATAAATGTGTATTGTTGTATAATCATAAAGCGGCCCTGAAAGCTGCATGAACAGCACTGCAACATGACTTAAAATGGAGCCCTCCTGCTTGGACTGTGACCCTTGTGGTAAATGCTTTGTTTGTTTTTAAATAAAGCCCTGATTTCCATCTTAATCTCAGGCTGATTATGACTTAGGATCTCCATCCATGTCCGGTGTTAGAACGTTGGCGCCAGCCTGATTTTATCTCCCTTCTTGCAGTGTTCAAGGTGTTTTTTGGGGTTCTGCGAGACTCTTTGCCCTCGAGAGTGTGTGTGACCCAGCAACTGGGACACAGGCAGTAAACCATCAGCGTGGCTACGCCAAGCACTCTCATCACACTTGGCACTGTGCTGATCAGTGTGGGTGCCGGTGCCATACGGTCATGGACCAATGCATCACCGCACACATCCAAACAAGTAGAGGTCAGTTTCAAAGCACCTCATAACTGCAAACAAATCTAATCTGTTCACCTCTGGAATTCAGCGCAACACACACAAAAGAACAGAGGGCGTAGAGAACTGGGTCCTCACAGTCACCGCATACAAGCAAGCGGAAATGGACACTAACTAATACCACAGGGGTTTGGGAATTGAAAAAGGAAGAACAGAAGATAAATATGTATTTTTAAATTTCTTCGCAATGCATTTTGGCTTCATCACCGATTCAGTGGTTAAACAGCATTTACAACGTGCCTTAAGCTAAACAAGCCTTGGCGCATGGGCAAGTCTTGAAGGTCGGGTCTTTTTAGGACAGGAACACATGAAAGGAGTGTGGGAGACCATCGAGGGATGTGGCTGCTTCCAGGCCCATGTTGCAAACACCCACACAGTTCCTGTCATGACTGAGGCATTTTATATTCTCTTGTCCTGGCTACTGTACATGTACACAGCTTGGGTCCCAACAGGAAAATAAGCTACAGATGGCTTCAGAAAGGCTACACTCCTCAGCATGGTACAACACGGATGGCCGTGTCAGCCATTATGTAGAACATATGCATGCAATCATGCTCGTGCAGACTGATAACAAAAACATGAAAAAAAAAATGAACTTTGGATGCTCAAACAAAACATTTTGTGTGGAAAAACACAAATTTCTATATATTAATAAGGATGTTTTCCCCTAGATAACAATAAATACATTTTATCACAATTTTCATTAAAAGTCATTACATTTTTCCTGATTTACTTTGAGTACTCCTCATGCTTTGGCGTACCTGATGTAGTCGTTCCTGCACAGAATCATGCCCCCTTTACTATAGCAGGTGGTGCCGATCTCACCCAGCTGTGCCTGGCAGCATGAGCACTTCAGGCAGCGTGTGTGCCAATAGCGCTCCATGGAGAAGAGCAGGAAGCGGTCAGAGATGCGGCCACCGCAGCCGGCACAAGATCGGCCTGCTCCACCTCCACCTCCTCCTCCACCTGTTACAGCCACAGCTGACGACTCCACACGGCTATTCACCATCACGGGACTGGAATAGGAAAACAGTGTTGAATAAACAATACATGCACTAAGATTAAATTCTGACATCTAGATTAATACTCATAAGACAAATTGACGCTTAGCAGTCAGTACACAGTATGAAAAAAATTAGACAAGATTATTGTTTAATCAACTCCTGACTTGAATCAAACTATCGCTATCACTATATCCAAATGTATTGTTCTTTTTAATGTCTCTCTGCTCTTGAGGCTCACCTCCTGTATTTACGGAGAATTGTACAAGGATCTTCAAATGACTTCCTAAACACCAGTCTATGCGCAAGACTTTTACTAACTGCGTTTTTAATCATAAAGCCTGTCCTGCTCTTATTGTGGCACTCCGTATTCTTCAACACATCAAGAACTTTTCTGTATATGACTGCATTCTGAAATGCACATAATCCCACTATCCGGTGTCATATATTTGAGTCTAGTTTGTCTCAAAGTTCATTTCTTCCTCATTTTGTCTCAGTGACAAAAACACGCAGGCCGAGACACACTGGCATGTTGTCATCAAAATAAAGGGTCTAAATCAGGCTTGGAGTAAAGCACACAAATGAAGTAGTTTTGATAGACATTTCATGCCAGAAGAAATCATGGTCAGGTCAGGAAGCAGTTTTTCATCCTATTTTATGAATGCCATTTTATACTCTTCATTATTCAGTATTTTTTTAACTTTAGACATTTATGATGTAGTATGACGTACACATGAACCATTCTACATCAAATCTATCTATAATACCCTGACTGTGCAGTGCAAAGACCATCAAATATTCCTTATCAGTGCATTATCAAAAACAAAACAAAAAAACTCTCAGGAACTAGTCTATAGTTAAGCATTTAAAATGTGTGTTGGGTCTTTGTGTGAATCACAATAAGACTGCTGATGTTTGAGGTTTCTTATTTTGGCCAAATGTGAATGAATCCTTGTCAGCGAAAGCAACCCCATTATTCTATTCCTATGTCCTGAACATAATCACTTTCTCTAATCTTTTAGGCTAAAATGTGGATCCAGGTTATAACCCATGATATTTTTTTAAACGCAATATTCTGGTTGTAAAACGTGATGAAATACTAATAAATTATCATCAAATAACAATTTTCATATTTTAAACTGCCAGTGAGATAACAGTTAATTACGTCTACTGGGCTGAGGAAAGGGCCGAGACTATTGATTTCTCCATGTTAAGCGCCTCTGACATGAAGCAGAGAAGAAGAGGAAAGAGCTAGGCTTTACGCTTATCTCAGGCTATTGCACATGTTGTTTCCTCTCTGTGTCCTCCTGAAAAAAGGTCAACCAGCAGCAGACCAGAGATGGTCTAAAGCAAGGCCAGGGGCCATAACTGAGATGTTCTGATTGAAGAGGTCAAGCAGGGGTCAGCAGGATGATGGAAGGCAACAGGAAGGCCGTGTGTGTCCTGCTCCAACCAAGCTCAGACATTTCTTTCAAGTCATATTTCTCTCTCCACTCTCATCACTGGCCTCATGCTTTCCCACGACAGGATTGCACACAAATACAGATACAACAATCATTGTTGTGAAAACAAGACAATCTGATATACGTATTGGCAAAGTATAAATAGATTTAACCCACGGTCATGTGACACAACGATATCAAGGTTTCCGTCTTCAGTAACACAACTCAAGCCTCTTTTCCTCAGACCTCCGTTGTCCATCTCCTGTGTTTCAATAATAAAGAGCTCTAAAGACACTGAAGCACCTAAAGTGAAAGCGATTACCTTACCCAGAATGATTAGCACCATCTCCCTCCATTTTTTGAACGAATATAATTCAGGGGGGAAAAAAACAACAGAAGGCAGCAGACAATTGTTTTTTCCCTCTGCAGGTAATCTTGAAAGTACACCCCTCTGTAAAGCTCCTTTACTTTCAACTGAGAGAACTGGCTAAACAGGTCTAATATCCCTGTGCGGCAGGCTGCGTAAGCACTTCCTCTACAAATAGGGTGACGAGTTCCAAATATCCTAAACCTGACATGAAGCTACATGCCTGGCTTCCTGCTGGAGGACTGACAAGCTGCCTGTTCCAACTAATTTCAACACCACTGACTTCAAGACTGAATAAACTGAAAGCAATGTAGCCCTTACAGCCTGCGTAATTTAAAATACCAAAATTTATTCCAAGCACAAACAGGACGTGCTTGACTCCCATTCTGCAAAGGAAAAACGATGCGATTTGCGTACAACTGTCTGCACTATTTAAAGCAGCTCTTCAAATACTTTTGCCTGCAGATAATTTCATGAGAATGCAAATCCCTGGCTTTTTAATCATCCTTCTGCCGCAGACCTGAGTGTGAGAGACAATGCTCATGAATGGGTCCCTGGGGGAATATCACACGCCGCTGTTTCAATGCAGAACAATTATATTATCCCTCTGAGAACTTAGGTAAACTAATCCCCCTCTGAAAAACTCAAGCTACAGGTTCAAAAACGCGTCTTATCTACTCCCGTGCAGTTCCGGTTCCATGTCAACGCCTCTGTGTGTACTTTAGACGAGCATTGAGGACAAGATTAAAGATTTAACTACCAAAAAAAGTGAATTAACGTGGACCCAAATAAAGCTGAGAGTGCCTTTATATAGCCGTCATGGATAGAAATACTTAGTACCAGAATGAAATATGCAAACACGAATTCGGCTTCATTTCATTTTAAACTGTACAAAACAGCACAATACCGTACGCGCTTGGATGAGCGTCGGTCCTTAGAAGAGTCGATTCTTCAGTACCAGGTATAAGGGTTAGAAAGTTGACTCCGAGGCGACACAGAAAAAAAATGCGTCCAATCGAAACTGGCGAGAATGTCACTATTATAAAAATATCTCAACTAACACCACAAGCATCATTGGTCTGGTAGCTCTTGATGCTTGTAGTAGTTACAGCTTTGTAAACACGCTTCCTTAAAAACAATGATCCCCATGTTAAAGCATCTCAACTCGACGTACCCGAAGGAGTTCAGCTAACGTGAGCTCTTTAAATTATACTTTTAACAAAATGTAGCTTTGAAGTTAGCAGTTGTGCCAAACCGTGCTGGTGCTTTATAGGTATGAACCGTTTTATTTCCCTGATCCTTGTTTTAGTTTTGGCATTCGAGACATTTATTTACGGAGTCGATTCTTGGAATCGATTACCAACACTTGGAGTCAAAACAAGTCGACTCCTCCAAATTTTCTGCACCCGATCAGCCCGAGTAAACGGTTGCATATGAGAAGAAAATACAGTACTATTTTCACCTTATGTTTAGTTCAACTGTGATTTGTTAATTTATTCAGGTAATTACAAAAAAATCATGAACTAAAACGTGAACTAATGTAGGGAGTTTCAGAGAGAACTACTAAAAAAAAGCCACGGGACCTTTTGCTCGTAAAAGTCAGCCAAACTCGGTCTCTGATTGTGTGTTCCAGACGGCCACTCGGTTCCGCTCCGCTAACGGGACTGATTGATGAAATAAGCAGGAAAACAGGGCGGTAGATAATGAAAAGAAACACAACGCCGCCCCTTTGCGCGCGCGCAGACTGATGGATTGCATTTGCGACCGATGGGTCCGTTTATAGAGACAAATCACATGGCATTAATCGCCGTGCTAATCGTGTCTGGGGAACTGGATTGGGCAGTTTAAATGTTTTAGATATGCATGAAAGTGTTTTTAACTTAAGACGGTTCAGCTGTGATTTATCTGCCAAAAACTGATGTGCTGAATCAGTTTATACTGTTGTGTTTAGGAAGGGAAGTCACACGTGTGCGCCCTTCTTATTGCCTAAATCATATTCTGTGTATGATAAGGGTCTGATGTTATACAAATAACAAATGTGTCTGATGTTATGTAAATGATTCCCAAATTCCCAATTAACAGAAACGAATTTGACAGAATTTGACAGAAACTAATCTCTTGCTCAAAAGACAAATATGGTTCTGTTGCCTTTAAACTGACTGTTTACATATACCAGAGTCAGTGACGCGTAATTGCCTAATTAAAATAAAGTCCGAGCGCTCAGTGCAGTTTTAGTCTCTATAAATAGCAGCAGAAACCAGTGAGCAATAAGCAGAGCCTGCTGGAACTAAGGCACTTCAGTAATATATCCTCCTCTTTTAATAATGCGCTCTGGGGCCATAACTGCACGCCTCACCATTTCATTACAACAGCTTGCTCTTGCTCCCTCTCTCTCTCACTCTCTCTCTCTCTTTAAATTAACACTCCGACGATGTCTCAGACTCCCTATTGAGCATAATTTCTGCACAGGAGAGACGTGAAGTCTCCGCAGAAGTGGCCTAGAAGTCAGCTAAAAGTGGGTTCCTCTAACGAGGGAATTAGAGAGCAAGAAGCATAAAAGAAAATACAGCAAAAAGAAATGAAATCGCATATTAATCCCATGTAAACGCGTCTGATATCGGTTCATCGCAAAAACAATGCAATTACCGACTATATTATTTTAAAAGTGTGTAATAGTCTAAATTGTTAGTTGGAGTCAAAAGTTGAATCCATGAAGCAAACATCTCTGAAATCACATGAGCAGAACACGAAAGAAGAGTGTGCATTTACCGATTTGTTAAACATACCTTTATTTTCCGACGGAGACTCTGGGGATAGCCACCAAACTGACGTAAAGAAATCAGATCTTTTTTTATGCGTCGTAGCAAATCACAGAGATCGATAATCCGAGTTGTGCAAAAGTAACTTCACATCAGTTGTCCCGCTTCGGCGTTGTGCTCTGTTACTGCCGCTGACACAGTCATCACAATCTCGGCTTCTATACACAACTGCTGATTAACAGTCTGTTTTAAATCTGGACCTATTAAATTCAAGACCAGCGGAAGGCTGTCACATCGTTTAACACCTACGGCAAAGACGGAATGAGTCGCTCTTCTCGTCATCAATTTGTGCGTAAATTACAACAGAACAAGGAACGAGTAGTATACGGTTTTGAAGACCCTCCTCTGATGACGTGTCAAATAATCAGCCAATGAGCGACCAGGGGGCAGTGCGGGATTCTGACAGGATGATCGATGTGTATTTGAGCAACTTTTGCCTATTTGGGGCTAATTTAAAAGGTCCATAATCACCACCGCAGAGCGACAATTTAATAACTCGGTTTATGCGCTGCGTGAGAGCAGACAGACCAACTGTCTTATTTTCCTCATCCAACACGGCTCTTTAATTCAGATATTGTTCTCTAAGCCCTGATATGCATTCTTTCTCTAATAGTTTAACAGATGTGGAAGGCTTTTAAGTGCAGCTGTAAAGCGAAAATTGCAAGTCGATCGACATCTGCGAACATCTGGCCTGGCTGGTGATTCAATTACAGCTTCGCTTTAACTAACGCCAAAACTGTCAGATTTGCCTTGATTTACATTAATGGCCTGACGAGGCGAATAGGAGGCTCTGGTATCTTTATCTGCATCCCACTGTCTGTTTTTCTCTGACGCAAGTGGAGAATCACATTGAGTTGATTCAGATTACTCATGTTGTGATGGACAATTTTTGAAGTCAGAAAATATCTTGCAATTGGTCAATTTATAAAGATGTTTCAAAACACACAAGGTAGCATATTGATCTGGAGGGTGTTGGAGGGAGTTTGTAAAAAAAAATTGTACACCCTCACAAGAAACAGTTGTAAATATGTACTTTTCATTCGATTTGTACCCATAAGTTCATGATAATATAAATGTACAAAAGATCACTCCAGTAAAAGATACAGTTTATTAACATTATTTTGTATTGTGAATATTGTGGGGTATCATTTACTTCATGCCCAAATTTGATCCACTTTTGGTTTGCTAGCTTGTTTGTTTATTTGTCTGCTGAAATACAGGCAATGAAATCAGCATATAGGCACTGGCAAACTGGCAAACAGGCCTATGTCCAAGTGTACAAGTTTTATTTGTTACCTAATTACTACATTACATCTACATTAAATGTATTTTCCCATGTATGGATTGTAATAACGTAAGTGTTAGAGATAAATCAGAATCTCTATCATGCGAGCAATTC
>JAOTRN010000030.1:7425359-7460948 GCA_028566695.1 Bagroides melapterus
GTTACATGTGACCTTGCACACTTTAAACACTTTATTGTAATATTAAATATTAATTATGTACATACGTTTTTTGTTTGTTTGTCTGTCTTTTAACTTGACTTTCTTTGTGGACATATAATTCGTTTCTACTCATTTTGCATAGTGAATAATAATAGTAAACAAATTACATAATAATGCAAAAGCATTTGTTGACCTAGTTTATATTAATGTGACCGAGATTAAGATTTTTAAGGTTTCAGATGTAATTGTAGTGTCGACCGCCATCTTCTGGTCAGATAGCGAAAGTGTTACGGTGAATGAGCCTGTGTAGAATTGAATGAAATTCCTGAAAAAAAAGATAAATAACAATATTCTGGGGAAATAATATTATAAATAAATAAATAAGTAATATTATAATATTTAAGGTTAATTAATATGAATATATTTACAAAACATAGCTATCGTTGCTTAGTCTTAATAAAAGAGCAGTGAGCTGAGAGCAGTTAATTCAATACTAATGCTAAGCTAATGTATTAAACTGCTGTAACCATGGGCTAGAGAGTTATAGAGTTATATTATTTCTTCAGCTTTTTATCACATACATGTATCACCTTAGTGGTGTTAAAATGAAATTCTTCTATCATTCATCCCATAGTATAGGATGCACAGTACAATTCAATTCAAATTTATTTGTATAGCGCTTTTAACAATGGACATTGTTCCAAAGCAGCTTTACAGAACATAAACATAATACAAAAAGTTTAATATAATGCAAGGAAATTAAAAATTACAAACAAGTACAAAAATTAAAGATTAATGGACATATATTAAAGTGTGTTTGTATTTATCCACAATGAGCAATCCTGAGGTGACTGTGGCAACTGTGGCAAGGAAAACTCCCTTAGGTGGAAAAGGAAACCTTTAGAGGTGACTGATGTGTATTTATTAGGAGGATGTTGTCCTCAAAGACCACATGTAGTTGGCATCTCTTCTTTGAATGTCTGAAAGCTTCAAGGAGCATAAGCCAACTGGAGCTGGTACATCTCTAGATGCCCCAGGATCCTAGAAGGGTTGGCCTTATCTCAATGAAGGTCCAAACACTTCATGAAGCTTAGCACAACTGGAGTTGGAACGTTCTCGGGATACCTCAGGATGAGTAGAAAATGTACAGCAAATCAAACACCAACATCAGATAAAACTGTAGTTGTTTAAAAGAATATCTAAATAAAGAACAATTATAAGTGAATTGAAAATAGTTTTCTACCAGAATCAATCCAGAGCGAATTAGAAACAGCATAGATCATTTTATTGCATTTTTTTTTACCTTAATATAACCTTAATCTTTAGTGGAAAGTGTTTGATATAATTTTTTTCTTTATATTTATATTATATTACTGTAATGTCATTTATTTGCCATTGTAAAGCATAATAATCTCCAGGCTTTTGTATGATTAGTTAAGATTTTTTTTAGGGCGCTGTGTGTGATATCATGGGTTAGTACTGGATTGTGGCTTGGCTGGCTGATTAAAGTGTTGCACACATGGCAGTTGACCTCATCTGCCTTGAATGGTCCCTCAGAAGCCAATTCACCAAAGTTATCCCACTATTTCCATTTTGGTCATCATGCTGGTTTCTAATGTGCCACCAGCAGAGAGGGCAGGGGTTGTGGAGTGGTCAGAGCACAGCCCACAACTGTTTCCCTCTGCTGGGACAATGGTTTCACTTTCAATGGGAGGAAACAGGAGAACAGTATAGTGTGATTATATTCAGTTCTTGCATACAAAGGCTTCAAACATACCCACCCCCCAGACACAACACACACAGCTTCAGGGTTCATTTGAATAGAAAGTCTTTGATGAGACACTGTGGAGCCCCCTACTACCTCTATCAAATATGCCCCCATGCCCACACACACAGACACACACACCGGCTGCCTTTCTCCCCAGTGTCCCTATTGTTTCACCAACTTTCATACCTTTGCATGAGAGAAGCAGAGGAAATGGGGAAAAAGACAAGACCTGATAGAGGAAAATGGGACAGTAAAGAGAATGTGAAAGTCTCACAGCAAGGGAGGGGAAACAAGGGGAGAGAGAGAGAGAGAGAGAGAGAAAGAGAGAGAGAGAGAACTGAGCATGAAAGAAGTAAAGGTTCTTTAAAAGGACAGCACTGTCCCTTTCACACAGGGTGTTTGTTTTCATTCTTATTCATATAGTCGGCCAGTAGAGGGAGTGAATATAAAGTGTGTAAATTTGGATATAAAATATAAAAAAGTTGAAATAATTTATACACTTTCACTCAGTTATAGTAATTACTTTATACTGGCCATGGGATATAAAATTCATACCATGGACATGAGGTGGGAATAGAGCCTTGAATCCATTCGAGTATCAGTTACTCTACATAGTTCCTATTTATTAAACTAACTCACAAAGTGACCAGTACAAATATTTGAAATGAGTGGTCCTGCTGTAATGGTGATCCTGTCTGTCCCAAATGCCTGCAATGTTCATAATGCTTTAATGTGCATTATTTTTCTCTTTGTAGTTAAAAAGCACCCAATACCCCTTGCAACATTGTCTAATTTCAGTCACAGCTGAGGGTAGAGCGCAGTAGGCAACAACTTTAATAAGGTGAAATGTGCCAGTTTGTTTTTGGTCAGTATTAGTGCTGAAACAGAAGCACTAAAACAGCAGATTAAATCAGAGTTTGATTGATCACCCAATTTCATCCATAGCTCACATTATTTTACATGGAGCTGCTGCAGAGGAAATAAGTAGTTTGCCATAAAACATCGTTCCTGTTTGTTGACGTGATCTTGCAAAATTTTGTTCTTGGTAAAGTGACTGATTCATCTTCCAGTGGAAAAGCTTCACACAAGCATCTGAATGAGTAATGACATACCAAGTTCTAGACAGTGCTGTGTTCCAAATGCACGCTTTTAAATTATATTCATGAGGTGCAGCAGAGGTACACATTTTAATATCAAAGTGCAGCTTTACATGAAGACCACTGGGTGTAGGGCACAGTTTGTAATGGAGGTCTATTATAATTTAAACAATTGAATGTCTTTGGTCTGGAGAGGAAACCGGAGGAAAGCACAGGGAGACCATGCAAAAACTACAAACCCAGACAGGAGGCAGGAACCAAATCCAACCCAGGAGCCACCATGCTTCTGCAATTACATTGTATATCTTCGTTAGTTTTGCAGATACAGGAAGTGGTTGCCATTGTATCTACAATACTGTAAGATCACCACATATCTCCACTTGTCATGCTTCACATTTCTGGCACATTTACACATTTCCTGTTCTTTTGTCACATTAGTGCTAAAGCTCTCAGCTTGATGTGAGAGACAGGAGAGAGCGAGAGAGATGAGGGGCATAGAAAAAAAAGCTATCAGTGTGACACCTTGTCACAGAATCTTTTCCTCACATGCACTTCCACTCTGGTGTCCTGGTGATTAGTCTTGACTTTAACTGCACAATGTAACATTCCTCCGCTCTCATCCCACTGCCAGGCCATTAGCTCAGCGTGTTTGCTTTTCTGTCTGAGGCTCTCTACCAGGTGTGCCAGCAGACGGACTGGATCTCTTCACACAAGGTCTGATTTCCTCTTTCAGGAGTAGTTCATATGTTAGGCATTATTTAACCTTTGCAGTAATGATTTTTAATCAGCATTTCTGACAAGACCATGGACTTCAAAGGTATGGAGGGCACTGTGTAAGCTATGTAAGCATCTTAACTATGATAACCAAAAGGAATTATTTGTTATTAAATCAAATACATAATCTAATATTTTTCAATATATTCCTTAACCAAATGATCAAAACACAAATTATACTTTGTCATTTCAAGTCAAGAAGGTTTCATTGTCATTTCAACCATATATAGATTACGCAGTACACAGTGAAATGAGACAAGGTTTCTCCAGGACCTTGCTACATAGAACAACACAGAGATAAGTAAGACAGTGATGGCCACATAAAGTGCATTAGTGCAACCTGGTGCAACCTAGACCGACCAGTGAATATATACTGTGTATTTCTACAGTCCATGTGCAAAATTATAGTAAATTTATCATTTCATTTATCATTATTATTTATCCTCATGTCATTTTTTTTAAATTAATGGTTGTTTAATTTTTATCGATGATAAAGCCAAGAATCTATTTCTTTTAGGAGAAATAAGAGGCAAGGCGAGGTACAGTTATCAAGGTTCAAGGTTCTTTATTGTCAATTCCACCATATGTGCATACATACAGAGGAATCAAAATAACATTTCTCTTTCTCTTTCCAGTGTAACATTCACAGTAAGTCAGTGAGTATATACAGGTTTGAGTTAACGTAGCAGCATTTATCAAAATAATACATTTATAACAATTTGCCAAATCAAGTCTTAATCTGAGCAGCACTGTGGTGCAGTGAGTACCATTGAAACCTAATATATTCAGGGTCCATTGGACACAGTTTCCTCCCACTGAACAGGAAACCTGCTGGTAGGTGGATTGGCTAGTCTAAATTGCCCCTAGGTAAATGTGTTTTTCCATGGTGCCCTGTATCCCATATCAGATCTGGATCGGATCCAAACTTAACAGGATAATTGTGTTACTCGGGATGAAGTCTTCACCTTGTGTCCTTGTGTTGAGGTGATAATGACTAGCTTGCCTACACAGACCACATTGTATAACAGAGTCACTCTGTATAACAGAAATATCAGATTCTAATATAAGGCTACCAGACTATAAGACTCAATGTTCAGACACTCGTCATTTCACACATCTGTAATTCTCTGTTAGATGTCCACAACTGCAGATGGTGATAAAAACACAGCACAGTTTAATAAATCAAGTGATACATTCACATGATACCACTAGCCATACAGCACTAGCACATGATACTAAAATTCTTTTTTTACCAGTGGTGGTCATCCTGCAATGTAGAATAAATTAACATTTTAACTTTCATTCTGATTTGTACCTTACAACCTCCAGGTATGCTGACTGAGCTTTTCTAGGAGCCTTCAATGTCGGTAGAAAAACAGCTTCAGTTCTGCTCTGTGATGCAGAATAAATGGCGTCACTAGGTTGAAATGTGTAGAACTGTAGATAGCATAAATTTATTATTATTTATTTATTATGTACAAAAAAGAAATAAAATAGAGTTTCAGCTACAAATCATGAAATGGTCAAATCTAAAAGAAAAGTGATGTGGTGGAATTAAATAGCTATGTTGCCAAAGAGAAAGAAAGAAAGAAAGAAAGAAAGAAAGAAAGAAAGAAAAAATAGAAAAAAATATATATTTTTAACAAATAATCTCACAAAAATCTCTCTCTTTAATAGAGACATGACTAGAAATGTTTAAAAAGCTTGGATTTCTTTTAACTAATTTCAGAATTCAAAATGTTTAACATGCCTCTTTTGCCAGTGTAACCTCATTCTGGAAAACCATAATCTTGAAGCTTAGTCTCTGACAAGTTTAAAAAAATATCCACCAATGTACAGCCAGGGACTGTGATGGAATACACTCCCTTTCTTCAAATTTTCCCTCAAAACCATGTCCCTAAAGACACGTGCATCCTAGTGTAGGACACCTAGGTAGAGCATGTGTACTGAATGGTAGGATGGTAGTGGTGAATGTTTATTGTGACTGAGGTGCCAAATCTTTTTTTGGAATCATGTACCTGCCAAATGGATGTTGCATATTAAAACATAGAGAATAGAAAGAAGTAGCAGAGAGTGCACACCTTTAATAACAGCATAACATTTTCACCTGGAATACAGGACATTGATTTGGACCCAATTTAAAATAATAACAATATTAAGTGCCTAACATTGGATGGATGCTATTTTGTGAGGAAGAGAAAAACAAATGTGTGTGTGTGTGTGTGTGTGTGTGTTTGTGAGTGAGTGAGAGAGAGAGAGAGAGAGAGAGAGAGAGAGAGGTATTTGTGACAGTGCTGTTATGTTTGCTGTACAGCACTAGTCTACAGTGATGTGTATGAATGTTCAGGGACATGAACTAAGACCTGCACTCAAATCACCAAGTCACACTGAAGCAAGCAGCCACCTTGGTACTGATATTTACAGTGACTCAGAGAGATGCTGGGGAGTCATGATGAGTTTTTTCCCTGTACTAAAAAGTGTCTGCTTTAAAAAAAAAAAAAAAAAAAGTAGTTTCCTAGTGTTGTGTAACTGGTGGGTCTGTAGTTCAAGTTCTGTGCTGGTGATTGGAAACATTCGAATAATAGAACTGCCAGGAAACCTTCAACCTGCACTTGCTCAGCTGGATTCTCACTCTACTATCTGCTGAATTAATGTACGTTTAAAACAAATATAACTACATTATTAGCATCTGGCTTACATCCTTTTTAAGTGTAAAGAATATTAACCAAAAGTCAGGACCAATTTGATATATATTAATATTAATTTGTCAAAGATTGTTATGTATGAACTGTCTGGCAGGATAACTTATATACAGTGTTTACAGTGTCTGACGAGAAACGTGATACATGATCACATGACATATTCCTGTTACATCAGCACCATGGGGAAGAAGGCCTGGCAGAATATCTACCACCTTAAAACGTAAAGGACTTTAAAACTGCACTCTAAGGTGTTAAGAACTTTCTACTCCTACGCCACTGTGAGCTTCCTGATTGTACATATCACAGGCTGGATTGGTTACAGCACCAATAAAACAGGCGATCTCTCCAGAGGATGGTGCAATCAGCAGAACGTACCATCCACACTGAGCTCCCTGACCTGCAGACTATCTACAGCAAGTGGTGCTGGGTCAAGGCCAGGAAGATGAAAGACCTCAGCCATCCCAACAATGGATGCAGTCAAGGAAGAGCTTCTATTCCTTGAAGGTAAACACAGAGAGAATGATAAGGAGCTTCTGGATGAGGACATCCCTCAAGCAGGACAACATCTAGAGCTTGGACTTTTTAACACCAAATGCACTACATTACACATTCACACTTTACACCAACAGTAAGTAATTCTAGATCATACTCATCCCATTACACCAACAAAACACAAAATACATTTTATTCATTTCACTGATGCCTTCATCCAAAATTCTTACAACCAAGAAAAGATTTTATTGAGTTGTTGAGCTCTATTCAAGGACCCAGCAATAACTGCCTGGTGATGTTGGGATTCGATCTGCTAACATTCCAGTCATCCGTAGCTCAAATAGTTTGTGGTGTTTAGCAAAATCCAGAATATGTTAGAAATAAATGTTGTAACATTATGGATTATTAAAAAAGAACTCACTATCGAGCAGAATTTAAAGATTTCACACCAAGTCACAGATGTTATACAAAGTTTATTTATCAAAAACGTATATGCATATAAAATAAAATTGCTGATCATTTTATATTCACCTCATAAATAGAGGTGGTTTTAACAGAGACACTCCATCACATGTGAAGTCTGTACAATCATGAAAAGGATATAAATATGAAACCTGTACAAGACACATTTACAGTTTTTACAGTGAAGATCCCCTCTTCAGCTTTTACAATTAAACATGTATAAGTGAGTTACAATATTTTCATAAAATATTATATTGAGTGCCATGTTTAGTATTAAAAATTAGCCTGCATAGACAATAAATGTAATTCAAATGTGTAGCAACATTACCTGTCAAAATTGACAGATATTGTCTTAAGGTTACAGTTTCCTAGATACATACATACATACATACATACATACATACATACATACATACATACAGCATATAGACAAAAATCTGTACATCACTTACTGGAATTAAAAGGGGAGCGAGCTGGAGAGCGTATGAATATTGTGTAGAGCAGTCTGAAATAAGAAAGTATATGTTTCCATCCACCAGAATTGTTTCTCAAAACTTGTGTCTCAAAACAAATGTTGATGCAAATGACAAGTATCTAAAAACGATTCATATTATGCTCAGTAGTTATCAAAAATCATTATCGATAGCAGGACAAAAATTAACCGGCTCTATAATCCATAATCTATAGAAAACCCATAATTTATAGATGATATAATCTATATAATCAGAGTACAGAAAAGAATATATATGAACTACAATTTGCTGAATAAATGTAACTGATATATATGTAAAATTTTATTAACGGAAACATTACAAATTAATATAAATTTGAATTTGTGTATTATTATTCATTTATCCATAATTCCTGTAGTTTTGATAGGTTTGGGTCTAAATGAAGATACAGATGTAATGGATGCAATGGTTGTAAAGATGCTGTGTGTGTGTATGTGTGTGTATGTGTGTGTGTGTGTGTGTGAGTGTGTTTCCGTTCATGTGGGTGGGGTTAGTATTTGAATGTGTGTATATCATTCGGCAGACTGATGAATTTTGGGTGCTGTGTCGATGATCTAGTGCTGCAGCTCTGATTACAGCTGCACTGAATGATCCACATGACGTTGCGGGTCAGTTCCTGTCCTTGTGGGCAGTGGAAGCGCATGCGCACAGTGCGGGTGAGCGTGGGCTCACAACAACGGCCATCAACGCATGAGCCACACGAACGTAGCCGGTAGCGGCGCACAGTGGTGCATCCAGCAAATGTGAGAGGAGCTGGCTCATGTGGCCTTACATTTCTCTGACATTTCTTTCCTTTCTGGGGAGACAGAAAAAAAATATGTTTATGAATGCCTTAGTTAGTAGGTCCATGTCACAATACAAGGAATTTTGAAACACTAGTACTTTCCCCCTCAGATTAAATGGTGCACTATAGATAGTGTGCTCACTTTGTAATTAACCTGGTAACCTCTGTATGACTGATTTGGTGTCTCTGAATATAAGGCTGTACTGTTTAATATTTCTATTCGCTTCTCATTTCTCACTCAACCTCATGAAAGCAATGGTTGGCAATTATGTCAGAAAACACTTTTGCAGGGAGCTAGACATAGCAATATATGTACTTGTCTAAAAGATCATCTTCAGCAGAACAAGAAGGCAATTAAGAAAGCCAACACTGACTACCATACCATACAATACTGTTATCAGTAGTGGCCAGAGAAACCCAGGCAGAGCTCTTGTCCCTTTCTAACAAAGCTCTCTTCCCTCTTGCTAACAATTTTTTTGAACCCGCTAAATTTCTGTCTTAAAAAAACAATGACATAATAGTAAAATATTTATCTGCAGTTTTAGCAATCTTCCCAGAGGAGCTCAGTAATTACAGATTTCTAACAGATTTCTTTTTTGGGCCAAGCTACTCTAGTAACTCAGCAGAAAGAACACTTTGCCTCTAATGACATGTTTAAGCAGTTTTAATTTGACTAAAGTTTCCTGAAACTGCACTTGTCAGGGTTACAGCTGAACTTTTGGTTATGTCTGAATGTGGATTTATAAACGTACTTCCTTTGGACAATACTGCAGTAAGCCTTGGCAAACTTGCAGCAAAAAAAAATTCTGACTTTTATAATTTTTCTCCAAGGCTCAGTTCTTGGCCTACTGTTATTTGTAATACTGTACATATGATTCCCCTTGGCAATATCATTTCAACATGTCTATAGTTCCATTGTTATGCTGAAGATATGCAGATTTACTCACTGACCCCTCACTTAGACTCCTGCACTGTTTCAGTGTCTGACTGATGTAAAGTCCTGGTTGTTCTGAGGCTCAGATAACAAATAACTGAAGTCATACTGATTATATCCTCAGCCACCCTAAACAACACAAAGCACCATTTAGTGACGACCTCCCACTTTACCTCAGCGGGAAGCATCTGTTAGACTTCATCCTGTTATTTGAGTCTCATATTTGAAATGTGTCTTAAGAACTTTTCCAGACTTTATTCCTTTATCCAATCTGTGCAGTTTGTACCTGCTTTTGTCACACCAGACCACACCAATCCTTCACTGGGTGAGATTACACTCTCTCCCAATTTAACAAGATTAATATTAACAGTAAATTGACAGGATTTTTTTTTTTTTGCTTTCTTCAACATTCTGTGTAATATCTAAAGACTGTTGAGTGTGAAAATCCCAGTTGATCAGCAGTTTATGTAACGCCCAAACCAGCCTATCTTGCACCAGCATGCCAGAAAGTCACACAGATCACACTTTTACATCTTTCTAATGGATGATGTGAACATTAACTGAAGCTCTTGACATTTATCTGCATATTTGTTTGCATGCACTGCTGCCACATGATTGGCTGGTTAGGTAACCACATGAATATGCAGGTACACAAGGTGTTCCTAATAAAGTGGACAGTGAGTGTATGTATGTTTAACAAACTGTAACAGACATCATCCTCTGTCCTTTAATCACCTTAGGCGATGATTCCAATAAACTACTGCCACACTCCCGGATCTGACACAGACGAGTCTCCTTCAGTAGCCTGCACTGTGCGTTGCTATTGGTTACCCTGCTGGACACACCCATTCCACAGGTTGCTGAGCAAGGTGACCAATCAGTAGTTTGCAGAAAGCATTTTGATGGGACAAGCACGTGGGATTTTGCGGCTGAAATCCACTCTAAACATAAACACCAGGGGAAGAGCATAATCAGTGATAATAAATTACTGAATAAATTAATAATAACACTAGAAATGCATAACTATTAATGTATTATTCATAGAAGTGTACAGAATGTTGTTGTTGAGAAGCCCTCTTGCCATACATACACCTACCATTATGTGGTGCTCCTGCACTGCTGTCCCACGGTGTTGGTGGCATTACTAATAGCTCATTACCGGTGAGGTCGTTAAGTTTCTCATATTCGTGAGGCGTGCTCTCAAGCATCGTGTCATCCTCAGCAATGCGGTTGTCATCATCACACACCCACTCTTGGCAGCAGCGTCCAGGCAGCGTGGTGAGGCGAGGCCGGGCACAGCGCCAGTCAGGGAGGGACACATGATGTGGACAGAGTGGCATGCAGCCCACTACTCCATCCATGCAGGTGCAGCGGTGCTCACAGCTCGGCTGGAAGTCTTCACCGTGCTGGTAGACTTGGCCATCCAGCTCACACGGCCGACCTTGAGCCTCGGCTGTCGAGCGGAAGTAGTGAAGTAGAATTAATAACAGGGCTTAAGAGAGGGTAAGAATGAGTACACATCTAGGATTAGCTTTATGTTTACAAAAAATAAAATAAAAATGATGTGTTTTTTTAATTCCCCACTAAGTGAAAAATACTAAAATCACGAAACATGAGTAATGCTTGGTTATTTCTCTGTATTTCTTTTACGAATTACAAAAATGATACACAAAAAAAAACAAAAAAAAACGTGTGTTAAACTTTTGTGTGTAGATTGATTGTTTGTTAGACCAAACGTGAAAATTAAAATTAAAATGTATCAAATATTATACACTACAATTTACAATCGTAATGCTTCAAATTGAAAAGAGATGACTTGGTTCAACAGGACATCCTCTGGTACGTAGTGAACTGAATAAAAATTAAGTTACCAAGTTATAGTCTCTTCTCGTTTAAGGTTCCGGTTTATTTTGCTGATATAACATCGCTCCTCACCTCGGCACAAGCCTCTCTGAGGGTCTCCCTTGGCCCCTAGATGGCAGTGCAGCCCCTTGATGTGGTCACAGGGCTCAGTGGCACTGCAATCCTGGTTAAACTGCCTGGCACATACCCTGCAGCAGCCACAGGAGTCTAGTACAGAGCTGATACCAGGCAGGCACAAGGGCGGAGACGGTGGGCACGAGCACTTCTGCGGGCATTCGCCATGAATCTGCAAGAAAGGTTCACAAAAGACAAGAAGATAAGATGAAGCATAGTGTGACTGTTCAGCAAATTATTAATTTACAATTATTTATTTAGTGATGATACATAATTCAAATAATTTAAGATATATAATCACACACCTTTTCAAATATCTGTAAACTGTGTGACTAACAGATTTCAATAAAAAAAACTTTCTGTGATTGTTGATGAGTGAATTCCCCTGAAGTTTATTGAATTGAAAGCCAAAGACAAAACTCGAACTAAACTGCAAACCACATTTAAATCGCATTTGATTAAAGCAAAGAATTTCTTTAAAAGCCAATACAGTATTATAGAAGTATATGTTTAATTTATAACTAGCACAATTTATTTTTTTAAATTCATTTTAAATGAATAATTACTTTTAATTATTTGAATCAGTGGCAAGTCACATAAATTTCCAATTGTATGCTATGAGAAAAGTCCATTGAAATACGTTTTTCTTACTGTTTTAAATCGTAGTGAGATCTTTATAAATATTATTGTTTCAGTTCTGCATTTTAGGTTTACATTTAAAGCTCAGAAAAACTCACCTTTACAGCACACCAGGACACAAGCACCAGTATGAGAAGATTAGCTCCCCTTAAAATCATCCTCAAAGACATTTTCCCCTGAAGTGAAGTACCGTTTAAGAGCACTGGAGTTACACTGCTCAAAGCCCAAAGGAACAGATGATTAGATCAAATTTCAAAAAAGAAAGAAAGAAAATTCGGCTTGTCTGTCAGTTCTCCATCAGCTTCATCCTTTTCCTTGAAGTTCTGATCGTTTGTTGTTTTTCCTGCAATCTGAAGTCTGACTCCTGCTGTGTGTCTCAGTGTGTGTGAGTCTGTGTGTGTGTATGTGTGGTTGAGTATGAGTGTGTGAAATGCCAGCAGCAGCGGGTAGCTCAGTTCTCCTTGAAGAGATTCCCTCAGTGGCTACGGCTTTTATAGCGAACAGCAGACAGCCCCCTCTGATATATCACTCACACACACAAAGCTTGGCAGGTGACTATGACTGGAATAATACACCTAATAGCTGCCAGCTAGTAGCAGGCATACAACTAACTAGCAAACATAACCATAACTAATAATAACAATAATAATGATGATGATGATAGTAATAATAAATACAATAAATAAAACACTGGCAAATGAATACATTTACTAATTTATACTGTGTGTGTGTGTGTGTGTGTGTGTGTGTGTGTGTGTGCATAGCAAATTTTTTGGACACAAGCAAACACACAAACATTTTTGACAAATCTCCAAAATACACTCCAAGACCACCCTGTTTATTCCACGCTGTACGAAATCTACAAACAAGACTTTTGAGTAAAGCAGTGAATGTGGCAGAAATGATGGAAGGGAAGCACTGTGAATTTTCTTCAGGAAACTTGGACAGGTTTTGAAACACTGGAATGGTAACACACACACACACACACACACACACACACACAGAGTAATCCCTCTCACCTCCCCTACAGACGGGACAGACAGGGTGTCAGACGAGGCCGGCTTTCTCCAAGACATCTCACACACATGGCACATAAGTGCCACCCAGTCAATGACGTGCAACTCCCACTCTCACACATAAAGACAGCGATGGACTGACAGAGGAAGTAGTTTGTGTGTCACAATGTAGGTTATAGAGCCAAGTCTGTCTGTGAAAAATTTTCATTCATGAATTTAAGAGGAATTCTCAGGTCCCAAGAGCCAACATGTGAGTCTACTGTCATACACACATTGATTCATCAAACCCAGGCAGATGCATAGGAATTTTATAGCAGTGCTGACGTAAGTCATGTACAGAGTTCAAATCTTTTCGAATTTAGTCACACAACGCATAGAATGATGCTGAAGTACTGAGAACCAAAGACCAAAGGGCTGCAAAGCTTATCTGAGACACTTAGAGGTTACAGCTGGACAATGTAAAACAATATTTACAGCATCTTTCTCAAATTGTTAAGTTAAGCAAAGCAACTATTCTGCAACTATTCTGGTTACACCATTCCACTTGACTAAATACAGTTGTACAAAGGACATTAATCACACCTTGGTGTTACCCAGATGAGGATGGTTTCCTTTTTAAGTCTGGTTCCTCTAAAGGTTTCTTAATTATTATTATTATGTTAATGTTAATTAATGTCCATTGTTAAAAGCACTACAGAAGTGAAATCGAAATGAAAGTAATTAATTAAATTTAAGCTTAAAGTGATTGGTATGGCACACAGACAATTGCTTTCTGATTACTCTGAAATGGAGACAGTTATTGCTAGTTATAATGTATAGTTTTAATTCTCACCCAACTCAAATATTTGATGCCTGATAGCACACAGACTTGATGATGTTGTTTGGTACACATCATTACTTACTGTAATTTGTACACATGAACAAATCCTCACTGTGTAGCTCAACTCTTTGATGGTGTGAGGAAAGCCTTCTCAGACAACCGGAAACTCATTTTTCCTGTACGCAATTTGTTCACAATCTGCACTAAATGACAAGTAGACATTTTCTGTGACTTCAGGCTATCCTTAGTTGTCATAAAACTGATTCTCTTGTGTAGAGTAGATTGTTAATTTAGGCATGAGTATTCTCCTTGTAGCTCCAACGTAACTAAAGACATAAAACAAATGTGTGTGTGTGTGTGTGTGTGTGTGTGTGTGTGTGTTTGCGATGCCTTTCTCAGACCACACAGAAGGCAACTTCACAGAAGAGCTTCACCCCAACTAACAATAAAAGCATGATATAAAGCAAAAGAGCATGTATTTCCTTATAAACCAAGCTCCCCATTTCATTTTTCTGAAATATGTGATGCTTTACTGTGGTAAGGACATTTGAAATGGCATCATTATCATACTATACCAGTTTATCCAGTTTTAAATGTACTGTATTACTTACTACAGGTCACAGGCACATGTAATAAAATATTATACTTTTAATATTATGTCAAATAAAATAGGTAAATAAAATAGGTCCAAAAAACACCAGCAAAAAAGACCATAACTTTCCCTTGTAGCTAAACTCTGATGTTATTTGAAGAGCCATTTTGAACAAACAGAACTACTTTTATCCTTCAGCATAACTTTGGTATCAATCAACACAACTTAAAAGATGAGTTTCAAACTAGAAAACTGGAAATATAGCACCGCTATGAATCTAAATTGTGATTACAGATTATCCTTCTTATTTTCTTTTAAGTGACTTATTTAAAACTGTTAAAACTGTTTTATTCTATTTTGCTGTCATTTTAAGAAAGAGTAGGATTTAGCCATGCACATTTAGGTGTCCAACTCATAGCTCCAGTGATCTAACTCCACAAAACTAAAGAAGTAAATCTCCCATTTCATCATCTCGTCACTGATTGACTGATATTAATTACTTTTTTTTCACTGAAATATTCCTTTAAGGATTTAGCAGGGTTATTCAGTCATGAACAGAATGGGTGACTGAGGGAGTGTGTGTGTGTGTGTGTGTGTGTGTATGTGTGTGTGTGTGTTTGACCACAAACACCCAAATAACTCCTAATACATGTACCATTCTTCCCAAAATGTCTCTTTTATTAAACATACAAACTCTTCTTGCATCAAAGGCTCCTCTTTTATAACATTGTTCAGGTTGACTTGGAAAATATGCTGCTTTCTGGGCCAACAAAACTAAACTACTTGATGTATCAAAAGTTACAAAGGGTGAATGTAGTGTCACTGAATACCATGGATGGTTCGAGACCCTAAAAGCAGATACCAAAAATACCTTTGGTGAATCCACATGGATTTTTACTGGACTGGAGGTCGCAGTTGAACACTCACAGTCCTCATAAATTCACCAAATAGGTGAAATATGAGTGGGTTGGGTATGAATGATTTTCACAGCTGAGATTTGACAGTGGGTGTAGATGGGAAAGTGGGAAGTCAAACAACCTCTGTGTGTATTTTTGAATATGTATATGCTTCTTTCTTTTTTTTTTTTTTAAGAGTCGTTTGAAGGTCAGCTGATTTAAAATGAATATCTCTGCGAGTGACAGATAAAACAAGCCTGAGAGAAGTAGCCTGCAGAGATGGTATTCTGTTCCGCATGTGCCTCTTCAAACTGCTTCATGCATCATCACAGACTTTGCATCAGTTTGGTTTTCCCCTAATCCCTATGTACAGTAGCCTATACCCCCTTGCTTTCCAATAGCGGCGTGGTGCAAAAACACATCCTTCAAAGAATGTTTGATCAGAATGTTCCACTTCGAAGGTGATGGATTGATCACCACATTCCAAGCTACACTACAGCCCATTTATACAGTTTTGCCTCAGGCAAGATGAGAGAAAAATACTGATATATTCCTCTAGGGGAAAACAGGACTTATTTACAGCATGTTGTTTATAAACTATTTTTGATTTAATAAATATGTCCAAAGTTTCCATAGACTGGTCATAAATGATAGTACTATACAATAAAATACTAGGACACATCTGAGATATATTGAATAATGTTTGAACATTGTGCCTTTTTATTCCCCTTTTCTCAGTTTAAAGTTTTCAGATACAAATAAATGTCATGCCATGTATCTGTGAGCAATCATAACCATATTTCTAACATTTAACATCTTGTCTTCAATTTTTATTGTATCTTAAGTGTTATTGGTTTGCAGTTTTATTTTTGCAACTGATCTTAATAACGCCACATAACAGAAAGAATATTTTGATAGAAATACTGGCCAACATATTGCACAATAATTGCATAATGCTTGTCAAGTCATTCAGAGCACCATTTATTATTATAAAGCTTCCAAGTAACATCCTAATGTGAAAAATAATACAGTTAAATCTTAAACAAATCATAACCTTAAATCTAACCATATCACTGTTATACTATATGTCTTATACGTAAAACAAGGATCATTCTTGATTAGTTTCTTAACAGAACCAAATCACTGTGTCAATAGCAGTAATACTGGGTTGTACAGACCAAGATATATTTTAATATTTAAAATATCCAAGTGTGTATATTATCTGGCTATTCTTTAGAGCCATAGAGTTTTTATTTGTTCACAGAACACATAAGTTGACATTTATAATTATGTTTGCTGTATCTAAATTGTCCGTAGTGTGTGAATAAATGTATGTGTGTGTGTGTTCGATCATGTCCATCGATGAACTAGTGCCCCCTGCTTGGTCCCCTGGGATAGGCTTCAATCACCTAGTAACCCTGGATAAGAGGTTCAGAAAATAGTTCTATGGATGGATGGATAGATGGATGGATAGAGTGAAGGATCGATGAATGAATGAATGGAGGAAGGGATGGATAGACCAATTGAGGGATGGATAAATGACTGGAGGAAGGGATATATAGAGGGATTGAGGGATGGATAGATGTATGGATAGCTGGATGGATGGATGGATGGATGGATGGATGGAAGGAAGGGTGGATGGATGGATGGATGGATGGATGGATAGATTAATAGATGGATGGATGGATGGAGGAACGGATATATGGAAGGATGGATGGAAAGAGGTGTGGATGGAGAGATGGATGATGGATGGGAGGATGAAATTAGTGCATAGTCAAATAGAATAATCATAAAAACCACTAAACATAAATAACTATAAAAATCTCCAGTCAAGTCAAGTTTTATTGTGATTTCACCCAGATACAGCTGGTAGATTACTGAGGAAATCAAAACCATGTTGCTATAAAAAACCCAGAACTACAGGAGAAATAATTATAAACAGAATAACAATAAACAATAAATGTTCTGATTTCCAAAATGTCTTTAGAGTGGGTCCTCAGATTCCACTTTAGGATCCACTGATAGAATCTCTACAGAGCGTAACAAAGGAGTGTGTGATGTTCATGTCCTGTTTTTAAGCATCAAATCAAAGGAAAAGAAAACAACTGAATGTGCAATAATGTGTACAGCAATTAATCCTCAGCTGAAATTTCTTAACCTAAAGGTTAGACTTTATCACCAACCTAAGAAAGAACCCAAGACGATTGTACAGACCCTACTGTTCACATCTGCCCTCGTTCTCCTGCTATCTTGATATACAGGTCAGGAGTTCACCAGGTGATGGCCATGTCTCCCACAGGTGTGTTCCAAAAAACCTTGTTCAGGCATCACTCCACCACTCGCGTGAGCTGCGAGAGCTCTGAGTATTGTGACATTCAGCATTACAGCCTGCATTCCTTCACCGTCTTTAGTGGACGTGATGACAGTGAAGGGAGAAAGGAATCACCTCTCTGAGCTCCAAAAACAAACTCAGCCCTGTACAAGACAAAACGCCCAGGTGTGCTTTGGATATAAAGTGCATTATGAAGAGTCCTGAAGATGAAGTTCCAGTTCATAGAACGCAGGGATCTGAAGACGTGTTGTGTTGATAGCCTGAGGAACAGTACACTTGGTGTCAGTATCTTGAATTTGCAGTTGGCTCGTGGAAGTTGAAATATTTTCCCCTGATAGCAGAAATATGGAGTTGGATAAAGTTTGTGTCTGGGCAGTAACACTAAGTTAAACATTCTACTGTAAAAAAATCTCTTCATAGAAAGAAATAATGTGACAAATATAATGACTGATATGCCATTACTTGCTTGATAATTAAGGAATGGAAATATTTTAATACTGCACTGTGTTTTTATAGACGGAAATATGGTAAGTGCTTAAGTAAACTCAAGAAAGTTTATCATCTTTCCTAGCAAGAAATACCTCTTAAGAACTTTAAGGATTAAGTAAGAAGGACAATGAAAAAAATAAGGCAAATAAACGGATGTATCAGATATCAAATCCGCTATTCATCTAGTCTTTCTTTCTGCTGACTCGAGATTGCATGCACAGTAGAATTTGTTTGCTAGAATACACAGTTTCTGGCCTTCAACTAACATTTACTCTAACAAGGAGTCTTTCAAGCCTTGTGAAGTGGTGAAGTAGGAGGAGTCTCAGGCTTTACAGAGCCCTGTCTGTGTTTTCGTGAAATTCTTATCCTTGGTGGCCTAAGACCATTAACCAGCGCCCAAATATAAAGCTTTTAGCATTATAATGAAAAATACAAACTTAACCAAACTTTTGTAAACAATTTCTTACCCAAAACCTGCCTGTGTCTTTTCTCCATATATGATTGGATGATCTTGTGGACATGCAAAGATCATAGAAGTAGAGTGTTTTCTATAGCATGATGAAGGTTAGAGCGTTGGATTTAATGAGGCAACACTCGTATAAATACACGGGTAAACACATGCTTCAAAGCCTGAAATGAACAGAAGCGTAGATTGTAAACACACTGAGGGAAGCTCACAGTGTTGATTATGCAACAGTGTCTCGATTTAGAAAGCTCACACTGGATGCCTTGATTTAAGGTCATTCGTGATGTGGAGCTCTCCATGTGAGTGGTAAACAAACATTTAAAAGAGGTACATACAGCCTCTTAGCCTTCAGTCTATCAAAAGTACAAGGTTGTTCAGGAATCACCCTATGGACATGCTGAGGTTTCTACCTGGGGTAAAAGGGCATGATGTTACCATGAACTGTAAAGTAAAACATTATGTGAAAAATAAGAGGTTGTGTAACACCTTGTTTAACTAAAACATGAGTTGGAAAACATGCTAATCTTATTGAAGCAGGAATGCTCTGACCTAACAAGCACTGTATTTATAGGTATATTTATTCTGAATTCAGGAGTTCTTGTCCACCCAAAGAACTAGGTTTTAGTTTGTGGGCTGTAGTAAGACTTGAAGTGGAGCTTGATATAGTGAACTCTTATTAGCATCACAAAATGTGACACAGATTTTGCTCATCCAGGTTGTGCCAATTCCTTCATACCCAGTTCCTTGAAAGGTTCCTTGATAAACACTAACCTTATTATTCATTGATTTATCTTCAGTAACTGCCTTATCTTAGTCAGGGAATGCCCTGAGTGGGAGACCAACTCATTTCAGGGCAGCATGCACACACATTCAGACACTCACTCACACACCCCAACCTTCTAGTATGTTTTTAGGAGGTAGGAGAAAATCAGAGGATCCGAAAGAAACCAACACAGACTTGGGTGGGTTTCTTTATGGGTTTCTTTCAATCATCTGGTTTTCTCATACCTATTAGTAGACTGATTGGCTTCACTGAATGGGAGAACAAATGAAATACCACACAGAGACAGGACCTGGAGCTGTGAGGTGGGAATGCTAACTGCTACATTCTGCCAAACCCCATGACCCCCAGCACCCCTTTTAGACAACCAAAATATTTATGTGCTCCCTTAATAGCTACAAAAGACAGCGACGGCACATGATTTTCTGAAATCAGTGGTGTAGGTGGGTTTACCTACAGCATAGCGAATGAATATATTTGCATTAAATCTTATAAATCCTTAGAGCACACACACACACACACACACTCTCTCTCTCACACACACACTCACACACAGTTTTATTTAGCCATTTGTCTGAGCACACATTCTTAAACCCAAATAGTTCATCTAAATCATTCCCAGTGTCAACCTGATGAAGATAGGCTTCCTTTCCTGAGTCTTAATACTTCCCTTCCTCCTTCTAACTCCATACTAAGATATTTTCCCTTGCTGACGGGAATTAAGACAGTAATATCCATAAAGCTGCTTTGAGACAATCCAAAGGAAAAAATGTTTATTTTGTTATGCCTCATCAGGTGGCCAAGTAGTTACTGAAACCAATCATCGTAAAAATGTGGCAACTGTCCTGTTACCCATGCTCAGACTCATCCATCTACTTAGCAAGCAGCTACAGAAACCATGCCAAATCCCACACAGTACAACATTCCCGTTAATGCATAAATCTGCCTTGACCAAAATTTCAGTTACAGTCAAAACTGTTATAAAGAAAAAAAATCTTACAGCCAGATTAAACATGACGTATTTTATGTATTTTTTCCTGAATTCATTTGGAGTTATAGATGAGTTTTCCGTTTCAGTCAACATCCTGCTGTGGTTTTTCACAACCTTTTCACAGCAATTGTATCAAGGCAGGTCTCCAGTCGCTGCACCTCGAGGAGTTCCTACTACTGGTTGTCATAGTAATAATGTTTATCGGTGGGCGGTGCAACAAACATTCCAAATCAATTTTCTTGTCACTAAAATGAAACATTCGGGAGGAAGATTTAGTGTTTGTATATCCAATTCTACATCATGTATATATGCATCGTACTATACAAGATGAAGGAGAAGCCTTTTTTTTGGGGGGGGGGTAGTCACTGCACCAAGTCGCTCCATATTTGCATGAACTTAAGGTTTGCTCAGTTTTGTCCCGTCGAATGGTCGCTCATGTCAGCAGCTCTCACTGAAAATAAATGATCTCTGGTTGCTTTGTTGCTGCTGTATATGTGAATGTAACATAAACACATCACAAGTACTAATCTCATTTAATGATCTAAGCCTGAAATTGTGTGAGCTAGTATACTAACTTACAAGAAAACACTTTCCCTTCACATGAAAATGTCATGTTTTTGTCAGTTTCATGGATCTGTATCTGATTCTCCCTGTTAATCTTATGACTCTTACACTATACACTTTGACTCTTTCTAATTTAATCTCTGGTGTCAATCAGAAAAAGATGGTTTCCTTTTTTCAGCCTCAGTTACACAGTTTCACTCACTTCCTTTTACTCAGGGAGTTATTAAATTTCCGAAGTTATCCTTGGCTCGATCATTAGCCTTAAATTTATGTATTGCTATTTTGTGACCGGTCTTGTCGAAATCACTGTATAAATAGATACGGAAAGAGTATTCGTTGAAATCTTTCAATAAACTCAATCAATAAAATATACAACTATAAAAAATGAATTATTACACTCTAAAAATAAAGATTTACGTTAGAGACAGACATTAGAGAAAGTTTTAGCAATACTGTTATTATGTAGTTTTAGTTTCCTGAACATTCTGTGCTATCCCTACACCGCAGGACAGAATCTGAGACGCTTTATGTTGACTATGTTGGTAACACGTAACCACAAATTCTTCCCTCTGCAAAAGTATTCCCAATCAAACATGAGCTAGAGATGGCAGATACAGATTAGGTTAAAAACATTGCAACATTTCTTTAATTCATCACATAAACACAACACTGAAACAACAAGGAGAAGCAGGCGCAGTTGGTGGAAAAGCGGGCGCAGTAATGAGGTTTATGAAGCGTTCCTTAAGTTAAACACAACCGAGTGTGAGAAAGATTGTGCATAAGTAATACTAATAAATATAGCTACAAGCACTAATCACTGGAGGCCATGCACCACATAGTACAAGATGCTAGTTATGCTGAAAAATGACTAGCTGATTGATGGTGCAAATGGTTTTATAGTAATCACTTCATCACTGGCCCCTTACGTAGTTGATACATTCATCTAAACTACTAAAATACCAGGTCATATACTCTATATCTATATTTCAACATTCAACAGCTTTGCAGAGATATGATCTGATTTCCTGTTTTTGAGCCTTTGTTTGGTTTTAGGCAAGTAATAACAAGGAACAAAAAAAATTGTGATGCTTGGCTAATAGAAAGCATTTTAAGGGAAAAAAAAGAAGAAGTAGGAAAATTCCTTTAAGAAATAGAGATTTTCAGTGCTTTGACCTTACGAGGAAAATATCCCAAACAAAACAATAGGTTCCACCATGAGTTTGGCCACACAATCCACCTAATTTGTTTTATAATTCAGCTGCATGCAGTATTGATGCCAATAAGGACCCAGTATTATATCAGTGATGTGGTGGCTCAAGCGGTTAAGGCTCTGGGCTGTTGATTATAAGATCAGGGTTCAAGTTGCCACTGTTGGGCCCTTGAGCAAGGCCCTTAACCTTCACTGCTCCAGGGGTGCTGTATCATGGAAAAGCCTGTGCTCTGACAGTTATCTAACAGTTAAATATAAGGAGATTTAAGGGCAGCCTAAGATCATTTGGAATAAGCAGGTCTGATTAAATGTTTTGAGTCTTGTTGAATGCAGTGAGAGACTCTGTGTTACGGATGTTTTCCAAGAGAGAATTCCAGAGACAAGGAGCAGTGAGACTTAATGCTCTAGCACCCGTGGTTAAATGGGCAGGGTTTGTAGTGAGGAGCCTTGATGAGGAAGAGCGAGGATATGAGATGCAGAGAGAGAAGAACTGTATATAATCTGAGTAGAAGTGTCTTATAATCAATACTGTGTTCAAGGAGCCAGTGGAGTTCATGAAGGGAAGGTGTACCATGATGCATGATGGTAGTTTGAGTTATGATACAGGCAGCAGAGTTCTACAACTGTATATAGTCAAAGTTGTGTTTCCAGGGGGATTTGAGCAACATATGAATCTTGTGATTGAAGAATATTCAGCCCTGATGATCACCACCTACTTTATAAGATATAAATAACTGTTCATGCAATTATCTGCAAGTGAGACCTCCCCAGGTCAGGATCTGTCAATATCCCTACACAATGACCTGATCTCCTCTTCAGACACAGCTCGCAACCTTGGGGTAACCATGGACAATCAACTGTCCTTTTCCTCACATGTTGCTAATGTGACACGGTCATGTCAGTTTCTTCTCTACAACATCAGAAGGATTTGGCCATATTTGACCACACAGGCTGGTCAGGTACTTGTTCAGTCTCTTGTCATTTCAAGACTGGACTACTGTATCTCACTGCTGGTAGATCTACCTATGAACGCAATTCGTCCTCTGCAAATGATCCAAAATGCAGCTACATGACTTGTTTTCAACTTGCCTAAGATTTCACACACCACCCCACTGCTGCCTTCCCTCCACTGGCTCCCAGTAGCTGCACGCATCAGATTCAAAACACTGATGCTTGCGTACAAAGCCATCAATAGACCAGCTCTTTCTTACCTCAAAGCTCTTATCACGCCTCGCACGGCACCTCGCACCCCCAGATCTACAGCACTGCTTGACTGGTCCCACCATCTCTCAGGGTAACAGGTAGGCATACTTTTCTGTCCTGACACCTAGGTGGTGGAACGAACATCCTCTAAGAGGTCCGAACAGCTGAGTCACTGGCTGTCTTCAAAAGATGGTTGAAGACCCACCTCTTCACAAAACACTTGTCCTAGCACTTTCTTCCCTGTTGTATATGTGTATCCCCTCCCCCCCCAAAAAAAAAATTAAGTGTTTTAGGCTGTTAGTATCTTTCTGAGTGAATCTATTCAAAGACAGATTTAAAAGCACTTTTGTACATCACTCTGGATAAGGGCGTCTGCCTAATGACCTAAATGGAAATGTATCTAATCAGCCAATGAAGTGGCAGCAGCACAGTGCATAAAGTCATGCAGATACATGACAAGTGATGATCACATACATCACATACATCAAACATCAGAATGGGGGAAATGTGATCTCAGTGACTTTGACCGTGGCATGATTGTTTACAGACAGGCGGGTATGAGTATATCAGAACCTGCTGATCTCCTGGGGGAAAAACAATAGCTATCAGAGGTCAGGGGAACTCGTTCAATCTGACAGAAAGTCTATGGTAACTTAATTAACTACTTTTTATTACCATGGTGAGCAGTAAAAAAACCTCAGAATGCACAACATGTCTAACCTTGAGGTGGAAACGCTAGTGGATGACTGATCGATCAGCCCAGACAATTAATTAGGTTGATATCAAGTATTTTAATCATTTGATCTGCCTGAAAGCATGGCTGGTTAATAGAAGTACTCGACCTTACCCGTTTCTCTGCCCCAGCAATCTCAAGCTTCTTTCAAATAAAATGAAGCACCCCAGAGAAAGCACTCCTATTAGAGTTCCCAAAGAACAGATGGTTGTCTGATGGAGTCAAATAATTAGATAAGCAAAGTTTAATCCAAAGTTTAAGATAAGCAAAGTGTATAATTTGTTTGATAAAAATGTCATTAAATGAGTAAATATGATTAAGTTCATTAACAACCCAAAAATGGCATGTTCTGCATGTGTAATAATCTCAACGCAAAGGCTGCCATAGTCACGTTGGTCAGTAAAGTTATGCTAAAAAGCATTCAGTTTCACAGGAGATACAAACTAGCACTGTTTAAATTATTCACAATCAATATCAAAGAGAAAATATTTAGTCAATTCTTTCTAAATTAAATTGTAACATAATTTTAAACCAAATGTTTATGGGCTATGAGTCTGAAGAGCTGAGTCACTGGCTATCTTCAAATTACGTGTGAAGATCCACCTCTTTTTCCAAGTTTGTTGTATGTGTACTTTTTAAAAAAGCCCTGAACAGACTTTTAGGTTTTTTTTATATTATTATTATTATTATTATTATTATTACTACTATTATAATAGTAGTAATAATAATAATAATAATAATAATAATAATAATAATAATAATAATAATAATAATAATAATATTAATAATAATAATAATAATAATAATAATAATAATAATAATAATAATAATAATAATAATAATAATAATAATAATAGTAATAATAATAATAATATTTTGAATATCTATTGCTCTCTGGCTCTGAATACACATACAGATAAACATCACAGGAGAGGAGGGATGTTGATCAGTACTGGCTTGTGATAGTTGTCATCACACATCTCAACCAATGAGAGCATTTGGGGGTGGGGCTAAAACTGCTGCAGTGCTCACATGAACTGGAACAGACAAGAAGTAGCAGGGACATTAAAATGGAATCAAAAGGGCCAAAACTCTTAAATGGACATTTTCATTTTAAATATTGTAACTATAACTATGTAAAGTGAATACTGCTGTAAAAAAACACCTTATTTGTAAGTGTTTTCAAACCAAATGTTTGTTCATACAGCAGTACTTTTAAAATAAAACTGCACAATAGACTTCTTTTGAATTCATTATTGAGTTTTGCGTATAACAATGCGATTAAACTTGTAATCTCTGCCCAGTACTAGTTATTTATTTATTTTGCTGGTGTTTGAGGGAGGTTTAGTGCAGCAGAAATTTAACTTTGTTCTGTTTCTATGTAAATGTTTTATGGTATCTGGGGGAAATATGACATCACTGCAATGAACGTCGCTTCTTTGTAAATATCAACATATATCCATTGACTATTAAGCAGCTGAAAAACATTTAATTCAAACAGACTATAGATTGTCCTTACCATGTACATCTCATTGGCTACTGCAGACGATGGCATTATTTAACGAGAGACAGTAAAGAAAAAGGGATTTTTCCATATCAGCAATATGGAAGCAGGAGGGATACATCAAGAAATAGTAGCTTTCTATATTTTATTAGACATTGTAGTTCCACTACTTTCAGCAGAGAACAGGAACCTGAGGTTTTAGTGGACAGAGTCACTGAAACCGGACAGTTGACGATTGGAAAAATGTGCCTGGAGATCAGCAGTTTCTGAAATACCCACACCAGCCCGTCTGGCTCCAGCAATCATGCCACGATCAAAGTGAATAAAATCACGTTCTGATGTTTGATGTGAACAGTAGCAGAAGCTCTTGATCTGTATCTGGATAATTGTATATGTTATGTTGCTGCCAGATGATTGGCTGATTGGATAATTGCTTGATCGAGTGTATCTGTTCATTGTGTTTTGGACATCACTGCTACTATTGACTTCAAGGTAGAAAATTTCTCAGTTGTGTGACACAGAAAGCAAAAGAGGAGTAAATTCAGCTTCCATTTGCTGCAATTATACTAGATGGTTTGGACCAATCCCTTTACTCACCCCTTTTTTTTTGGAAATTCCCATAAATCTAACACACTCTTTGTCCATAAATATCTCACTGGAACATTTTCACAGCCAGACCAGCCCATACATTTTCATGAATTTTAGAGTATGAATTTTCCAATTAAAGTGGTTCAAACAGATGAGGAGACAGGGCTATTATTGGGAATGTTTGAATTAGAGTATTTCAAGAGTCTTTGAATATGTTATTACATAACAATTCATGGATGTAGAAGTCAGTCCTTAAACTGTTGAGGTCATGAGATTATAGACATTCACAGTTAAGAGAACAATTTTTTGACATTGTGCCCTTGCTGTGACTGCTGAAAAAGTGACAAGTTGTAAGAGGGAATGCACATGGCGTCGAGTCCTACTGGGATGTACGACGTGGCACCTGCCACCCCATCTCTAAGCAAATCTCAACTCAGCACGTTTCTTCTGTCGTAACTCAGACATCGAGTCACATCCTTATCGTGTCCGTATCCTATTCTATTGCAGGCCTAAAAATCTACCGTTATTTAATGGAAGCCACAGCAAAGAAAAAGGGATTTGCAAGTTCAGCATATTTACAATTACAGCATGCAGCAGATGCCCTTTTCCAGAGTCATTGGAGGGGCCCAGCAGTGGCAGCTCAGTGGGCCTGCAACTCAAACTCACAACCTTCGTATTGGTAAACCAACAACTTAACCCCTAGTCTATCACAACACCATATCAGTACTGCAGAGTTTTAACTTTCCAAAGTATAAGTAAGTGTTGTAGTTCAGTGTTTGTCCTTTTGACCACCTCCGTTTGTCCACTGTTTTTTACTTAATCAATTATTTTTCCTGATAGATTATTAGTTCATTCTTCTTTACTGTCCACTTAACGCTGGAAAGGCAGTTACACAACGTTGATGGTATCCTAGTCCAGTAAACATCACACTTCCACAAAAAATTTTTACAATTTGGACCAAAACAGAGCAGGATCGCATAGATAATTGGTCATGTGGACCAATCTGTCATGTGGACTGGGAAGTGCACTTCGCTACTGAACCCGAGACTACCTGTAGGAGGGTTTGTGAGTTCATTTGCACTGGATGTGTGCCTCATTTCCTGTGAACGGTCTGCACTTGTTCACAAATAAAAGTGACCTGTGCATGTATTTTAGTTGATGATGATATTAAAATAACAATTTCATAATAACTTTCTCTTAAAAAAAAGTCTTCATTTTCCTCATGTGTATTTGTGATTATGTAATAAACACAAATACTGGTGTTGATATTATCAAGTGAGTCTGAAATCAGACCAATGCTGCAGAGGCACAAGGAATAATCACACACAGATTCGGCCCAAAGCATAGATGCCGAGTGTGCAGTGTGTAAACCACCTTATTCATGACTATTGGTATGTTTATGGGTAGTGAGAGGAAACCCGGAGGAAACTCACACAAACGTGCAAGAACGAGTGAACCTCGTGACAGTTACCTGAGCTCAGGTTCAAACCGAAGACCTTGGAGCTGTGAAACAACGATGCTTTGCTCATAGATATCATTCAATAACTGCACTGTCTACAGTAGTGCGTTCTATGTGAAGACATCGACAATGTTGTCCTGAACTCATGTTGTCATCTGACCTAAACATTTACGTTGTTCCTCTCATACAGCAAAGCCATCAATAACTTTGAATGCCTCGAATGATGGTATGAAATAAGACATAAAGAACTTTGCATGAGTATAAGGTCTTAAGATTGCGTGCATTTCTCTCCACCACCACCCTAACGACACTATATTGTTTACTGCTGCTGTACTGCTATGCAACTTGCTCTCAGCAACAAAATGACCAAGCAGAGGCAGCAATTCAGAACTGATTCTCTTCAATTCATTCTGTATATATTTTCAACCCAGTGCTTCCTCCTGCCTACTCCTGCTGAAACATTTGGCTGTCTTCACTTAAATTCATCTGAGAAGTTTTACTGTGTGTGTAAAGTACTCTCTGTAGGTACTGAATACTCCCTTCCCTTTTATGGGCCAAGTCAAACAAGCATAACCAATGTTTGCCTATATATTTAATGATTTAATGGCAATAATGTGGAAATGATCTCCAAGCATGAGTTCAGCTGACATAAATGAATCACCCAGGAGTCATAATTTGTGTTGCTGGTTTGTTTATGAACCGCTGGGTTGATGAGGGCTGTTGCTATGGAGGTCACACACTGACTGGTACAGAAGGAAAGCAAGTAGCCAGACATGGATGAATGATTAAATGCAGACATTTCTTGTCAAAGTTGTGAGAGGTCAACCGGTGCAAGGCTTGTGCAATTCAATGTTGTGCACTTTCAAAAAAGAAGGGCTTAAAGTAATTTTAAAAAAAAGACAGAAAACAAGATCTTAGCCTTTAAAATGAATAGGTATCTATAACTGTGAGTGCAGTCAGTATCATTACTGACACCTGGTGTTCCCACAGGAAATGTTCCACACTTCACAGCTCCATTAGTGATCAACAATAAAAGCCATGGAACAATCAAATGAAGCTGGTAGAAGTCCAAAGGTGGAATATGGATTTAGAGAATGAAAAAGAAAAAGAAAAGCCAGGTGTGACAACACCTTGGGTGGATATATATTGCAGTATTGTTTAAATAAGCAAAGCAAATAATAGCTAGCTAATGAACAAAAAACCCACAAAAATTTAAATAATTATCTTCAACCACTAGTGGCTCATAAATATGTTTATAAATAAATAATGTTTTGTACATTTAAACATGTGGGGTTTGTTTGGGTGTTTTTTTGTTTGTTTGTTTGTTTGTTTGTTTGTTTGTTTGTTTTTTAGATCATGGAATTCTATCATGTTTCCCTTCATGTGTATTTCTACAAATTGCTCTCTAAAGGGAAAACAAGGAAATATTTTGAGCAAGATACATTTCTAAGCACTAGAATAATTCATTACATCATTCATTTTATTGTTACTAGTGAATTTTGTTTAAAACCAGTTAATAGCAAACAAACATGGCAGTAAACATGGAAATCATGGCCTTTTCCAGTAAAGGTAGACATTTCTTGCCATGATTAATTTAGTGAGGAAAAGCATCAGACTCACTAGCAAAAGCTTGATGTCTCTCTCACAAGATTAGATCAGATCTACAAATTGCTTCACGTTATATAAATAAGACTAACACTATCTGTTAAATTATTTTCTTAATGTAAGCCAAATCTAAATAACATTAACCAGTAGCTAGCTAAGCCAACTCAGCCGTCACAAGGATATCCTAGCAGAGAGGTCACAAATATTTCATATTTGTTTTCTGTGTTTTAATAAACCAGATTCTATTTATCAAGAATGTATACCAGTTCTTCTTAAAGAAGGAACACAAATGGGTAGAAAGCTTGGTTTCTGAAAAAGATTCAAGTGAACGTCTTACTGGATTGGAACACAGAGCAGAGAAGTTGCTGCCAGATACTGTATAAGCCACATGCAAGAGCAACATCATGATGGAGTACAGAACTCAGAGGATACAGCAGCTATGTATACTGAGATCACTCAGGCCCACAGTGGCTGCTTCTCTTTCTCTTAGCTCTGTTAAAGTGTCCACCTTGTTGGAGAGTGTTGGAGAGCATTCACATGATCAGGGGGTTATGTCCTATGATTGTGGTTATATAGCTGCAAAAAAGCTGCCTTAGTTGATAAAAGCTAGATCTCACAGCTGATCATTTTGCCCAAACGAATGACTTGGCTACTAATTTACAAGTTCCTACGGCATATATGAGTGCATTGATCTACGACTTTATACCAGTACATGCATACTTACTGCAATCAAGCAGGGTTAGGACCAAAACCTTCAGCAGAGACACTCTAAAGATGTGCTGGACATAAATTCAAGCTGTGCATAGAATATATAGGAGAATTGACTGACTAATTTTCAAAGCATTTGGGCTGTATTTGAAACATAGATTTTACAGTTGCTCCTGACATGAATGAACACACAGAAATCCTACACTGAACACTCCAAACTATTTCATTGGACATAGCAATATAGATCACTCAAATACATACGCCAGTGTCTGGTAAAACACTCTGTGTCATCTGCTGCTATTCCCTGCATAACTCAGAATGATGAGCTCAAACGGCTCATTGAACTCAGAGCATGGCAGTAACCACACTTTAGAAACAGTCTCAAAAGGAGTGAGTCATCACGAAAGAAACCGCGACAGTAGATATATAGCGTTTAGCTGGATACAGCTGGTGCTGCCGCAAAAACCCTAAAAAACACTAAATGAGTTTTGTGCCAAATCTCTGGGAGTGACCACAAGTCAGTGAAAAAGCCTAAGCATCTTAACACTGTTGAAAAGGAAATATCATTTTGAAATATATCAGGTAAAAATTTCCAACCACCACCGAACAAATATATCTGCCTTACAGGTGTGACCATATCATTTTAATACTCATCTAATGAGTATACTAATCATTTGAGAAGCGCAAGCAGTGGCCACTCCCCCAAACAAGTTCCAAATGCACTCTATAATATAACAGAGCTACAAATACTTTGCTCTGTCATCATTCTCACTATATATAGCTCGTTTCTGTTAATGACAATTACATTACATCTTTTTGTGAGCTTTTTTTGTCCATGTGTACAGCTTTTCCTCTCTTACTGCAACCATTATAAACCACAAAACCATAAAAGGTAGGTTTTAACAATATGATGTCTTAGCTAATGTTAACATTTTAAGGAGATGCTTTAACTCCTCAGTAGGGCTGAGGCCTCTTAAACCGCCGTTAAAAGAGTGGAAAAGTTAATTGCCATCTGACCTAATATATCAAACAAACCTCAAAGCATTTTGATGAGGGTTATTACAACAATGGGAAAATCAGTGAAAAAAAATTATCATGGAAATTCTTTGCCATTAACTGTAATCTAGTCTGACTTGAGCTGTATGACATGAAGGCTTTTTCTGAGTGTTGACAGAGTGAGTCTGCCACTCCCTACACATACTGGGCTTCAGCTGATTACGTGGCTTGTGAAAATTCCAGATTTGAAGTGTTAACCTCTATAGTGCAAGACCACACATGTTATATAGGTTTTCGGCATGTTTTAGTCACGTCTGTGTGCCATGTGTACGTAAACACACTTGTACAACTACCCCACTGTGCACAACCGCACACCTCAAATTCACATTGGTATCCAAACTGAGTTTATTAGTTAGACCTATATTCATTGTCCATTATTTCAGTTAGTGCAGGTGGATACTTACTGACCGTAGCCCATCTGTTTGGACTAAAGCCCAATACTACAGTTTGAATAACTGCTTTATCCTGGACATGGTTGTGGTGGTTGTACTTAGGGTGCATATTCTGTCTCTGCCAAGCTATACATGCCACTCACAAGTTCCCAGTGTGACCACTTCTTCTTTCCAGAACTTCTTGATCCATCTTGAAGCCCTGCCCCTGGTCGAAATCTCGTCACTTGGTGGTGCACTCTGCTGTGGATGGATCTTTGAACTGCCAACAACCATCTTTGTGCTGGTTGTGATGGTCTTCATCAGTGAACATTTGCAGACTTTGGCAAGAGGGAATTAGTTTTTGAAATCTATAATGGTCTCAGAAATTTTGCTGACCTGTTAGTTCCTCTGGAGCTCTTGGTTGCACAATTCCACTCAACTATAAACTGTTTATTTACTGTTATTTACTCTTAGTTATTTACTGTTATTTAGTCTGGTTCCTCTCATGGTTTCTTCAACATATTATCTCGGGGTGTTTTTCCTTGCCACCCTCACTGCAGGCATGCTTATTAGGGATAAATGTAAGAGATAAATATTAATTTAATTTAGCCTTTGCAGTTTTTATTCTGTTTCTATGCTTCTGTAAAACTGCTTTGACAAAAAGAAAATTGAATAAAGAGAAAATGTGAAGAACCAGGCCTGGCCAAATCCTTTTCTTTGGTGAAGCATGGTGGTGGAATCAGGAATCTTTTCTATTGTCAGGGACTGGGAGGTTTCAGAATCAATTAAAACTTGAACAGATCAATGTACAGAGACATCCTTAAGGAAAACTAGGTCAAGTGCTTTGGATCTCAAAATGGACCAAAGGTTCGATTGTGTCATCTACTTATATACTCCACCTGAACTAGAATTTGAAGAACATTGTTTGAGAGACCTGAAAATAGTACAATGATGATCCCTGTGCAATCTCACAGAATGCTAGGTGACATTATACACACAAGCTGGCATGATCTCCACAAGTCTTTGTAAATCTTGACAATCCATGTTAGATCAAATCCATCTGTGTGTACAAATCACTGCAAAAATAAATCACCATTGATATTAACCAGTTCTGTAAGTAAACATTTTTGCTAAATTCATTGGAATGAAAGCTAATCCCAACCCATTCATACTGAAGTGTATTAGTCTTATTCTACATGCCAAGGAAGAGCAATATATCCTTCAGCCTCATTCTCATAGCAGCGCACACACAGTCAGATGGAAAAACATTAAGAGCTCCCAAATGATGACTCCTTTTCATGTTTGTTTAACCGTGAAATTGCTGGGCCCGAATGGAAAATTCACACTGAACTGTGTTGAAATGCTACGTGACTGCTGCAGCAGGGCCCAGAAATACACAAATAAACCTTTTCAGCTTTTGTGTGCTATTAACTATGTTAAGAACCATAAGAACACACTTTCTAGGCAGAAAAGACATTTCTCAAAGCCCTCGCCAGTTTCAACATATGACATTTCACACGATCTGAGATCGAGATAAACACAGTGCAAATGGTTCAAAACTAGACAAAGCTCCAAAAATACAACTCAGAGGAAAATGAGCTCAGTGGAAATCTTAGCATTCAGCAGATTTTTTCCCCCAGTGTCCAAGTATTTATACTCTTGCAAACCACAGCTTTTTAAATGGGTCTTCTTATTTTATATTATAACAGAATATGCAATTAAGCCATTAAGCTGTAAAAGCACAAATTTAACAAATTAAAACTAGTGTTTAAAAGTTAAGATTTCTTGTGTCTGGAATGTCTGAAATCTTAGTTCTTGTCTTTGCAGGACAGGACTAGTTTATATTTTTAGTAAATCTAGTAAATCTAGAAATAACTTAGTTATTGTAAGTAACTGCCTTTAGTCAGATAAAAGAACAAGATAAGCCACTTCTGTACTTATAAAAATATAAAGTAAATATGAAGTAAAATACTGTCCAACATAAGACACTAGATGTTACTAGATGTTAAATAATACATCATTTCACTAGCCCTTGATGCCACATGCCACATCTTCTTTGGATCCAAAACTATGTTTTGCCTGGAGCCAAAGCAATGTGCACTTCTTGTGAAGCTGTTCCTCTGCTTCTCATGTTCTTTGTCTTTCATCAGTGAAATCACCTGAGCTCTCCTGACTAGCCACCTCAGACTTGCTTCCTACTTTCTGTAAAGTAATTTTAAAAAATTGTGTACACAATTTCATCATGTCTTACCTGAATGTCTCTAGGACATGTAGGACATGTCTCTAATTCTAACTGCAAAATGAGTGTTGTAAGTCTACCTTTCAACTACTTCTAGGTGCATGAAAGTTTGAGGGGTTGTTGTATAGAAGAGAAGGTCTTTAACCTCTACAATAGAAGGTCCAGTATTGCTTGCCAATTTATGGCTTAATGAAAATTGTTTTTACAAAAAATACAATAATTTCTGTGCTTTGGAGCAAATTTGGCCTTCTGTAGTTACACACTAAAGCACATCAGACCTTTTATATTTTCATATCTTTTGTTTACATTATAGTTCCTTTTTTTTTAGCAACCAGGTTTATGTTTCAAAGAACTCACTTTATCAGGTGTTTTTTTTTTTTAAGAGCATGTTTCAATAAACAAATCCACAACACAACTGGTACCATGAGTCAAATGATATTTATTAAAGTATTGAATATGCTCTGTTATATTAATAAAATATCTTAAGATTTTGTTTATGCGGTCTACACTCTTTACTCATAGTTTGTATGCGCTTTTCTTTGCCCTAATACACCTGACTTCAGGAGTAGTTACTGTATTGTTACTGAACTTTTGTTATGACGAGATAACCTGAAAATCACGACCAAATGACTTATGTCGAGATAACAAGAAAAAAAAAAGAAAATTTAATAATGCATGACCTCTTAGGACTTCCGTACTAAATGGATGTACAATGGCTGTAATAAATACTGTTGTATTCTTACTAGGTTAGAAAGATAAAGTTACATGGCACTAGTAAACACAACCGTCATCTATTGGCTGATTTTTGTGACGTTTGTCTGACGCTGGAAAGTTCAAAGGTGAACCTCGTGGTTTGGATGTTTAGCGGGCTCCAAAACAAACTCGGTTGCTAGTTTTGTGGTGTTGGTTTTTTGTCTGCTTAATGTCGGAAAGGACCACATCCATTACATGTAACAAGGGTTGACTGGGGCATTTCGTTTCGTGTACAATCCTGGCTTGTTGCCACAGAACACTTAAGATTTCGGTTTTGTTATTTGAAATAGTTACATTTACTGTTGTTTGTTAATACTTAGCGGCTAACAATTAGCTGGCTGCTTTTACCGGGTTACTGTTCTGTGTTGAACCACAGTGGGCTGTATAAAAAACTACATATGAGACACACTGTGTCTCAATTTTCTACACTCTTCAAACATCTGTGAGTTTGTTCTACAATACTAAACCTGGCCGTGTATTGATCTTAAAGTTCGTTCGCTAATTTGGCTAACACGGGCTAACTGAGCTAAGTCAGTGTATTCGTAATGGCGGAGAGACCGGAGGACCTGAACCTGCCCAACGCTGTCATCACTCGCATTATCAAAGAGGCTGTGAGTACCACACGACTCCACTTTTTTTTTTTTTTTTTTTTTTTTTTTTTTTTTTTTTTTAAATACACATGAACCACACACTTTCTGTACTCCCAGATATATTTGTTACTTTCTGGATAATCTTTAGCCAAGTTATTGAATCGTCGTCTGGTTCTTTTGAGTCGCCGGTCGTTAAATAAAGCCGCAGATATTTCTCGTTTTATCGTAGGTGCTTTGTCAGCATTAAGTATAGTCAGGCTGTATCACTAAACTTAGGGAAGTACACTGCGTACCCGGTAGTGAGGCATTTGGGATGCAGCCATGAGCCTTTTCAGGGCTGGACACAGATAAAGTAAGGAAAGTGGAATCTACACAGAAACATACAATCAGTAATCTGAGTTGAGCCTTCGAGGAGTAGCCTCCACTACTTGCTGAAGCACAGCAATGTCTGATTTTTTTTTTTTATGATTTGGATACTTTAT
>JAOTRN010000030.1:7463163-7500204 GCA_028566695.1 Bagroides melapterus
TTATATATACACACACACACACACACACACACACACACACACACACATATATACATATATATACGTATATATACACATATATATGTATATGTGTGTGTGTATGTGTGTATGTATATATATGTGTATGTATGTATGTATACAGATAATCACATAATATTACTAGTGAAATGAAATTAAGTTTGTCACATACACAGGCATACACAATACGCTGTCCAGGTCATAAAAATAGAATCAATAAGAATAAATTCAAGACTAAAAATACATTATGAATAATATCAATAAAATTACAATTAAAGAATGTACTTTACTGTACAAAAGGATAAGGAAAGTGCTTTAGATGACTAAACTGAACTGTATGCTCGTACTCTGATTTTATGTCAAGGCAAAATTTCAATTAAAGAAGCTGATCATTTTGTCTTGAGTTGACAAAAGAAGTGTTCAACGAGCAGTTTGTTTAACGCCCTCTGCTGGCTGTGTGGTGAACTGAACCTGCAACGAAAACACGGATAAACTGGAATTTTTTACTTCCTCAGTAGAGTACGTGCCTCTGCTGAACATGTGTATGTTTACTGTAGAAGCAAAGTTTCAGTTTGTCTCTACAACTGCGTTATTGAAATTCTTTTATTAACTGCATGTCTAGATACGGATTTAGACTTTACAGATTGCAAGACTTTTATTTTGGTCAAATGGTTGTGTTGACGTTCTGTTATACACTCCAGATGTTCAACGTTAAAATTCATCAGTGCCTTGTAGCGCTTTCACTGCTGTCTAAGCATTTAAACTGCTGTCTGTCCACAGCCTACAAAAAGGGCCAGAAGGGGAAAAAAGAGGCATCAGAGCAGAAACGTAAGGATAAAGAGAAGAAGAACGGCACAGAAGAAAATGACAAGAGCCGAGAGGAAGAGGAAGATGAAGAAGAGCACATGGAGGATGAGCAGGATGGAGAGAATGAGGGAGAGGATGAGGATGTGGAGAACTGAGGGAAGGTGGCAGACGTTCAGCACAATTTTCTACTGTTCCTGGTTCTTAAAGATTGCCTAGTCATCTGTCTGTTTTGCAGAAGAGGAGGAAAAGGAAAAACAACCAGCACTTGATCTCGATGACAAATAAAATTAGGCACAGAGGATTAAATGATGTTTGAATGATGGCTTTGTTCCCATCTCTGTCCGGTTTATAAGAAGTGTCTATGTTGCAAGTTCATGTTGTGCTTGTCTTCTCTGTAGAATATTCGCTATCCTCACTTGCATGAGTAAGTTTAGAAATTAAAGTTGACCATATCAGCATGCCTGTAGCTCGAAGAACAGAGCGAGTCTGTTCGTACATGCGGAAAAGTTGGATACACGCTTTTTTGTGTAATTGAGGGGGTTTGGGGGGGAGTCATCCACATCTTTTGATGCTTCATCTTGGAATAAATTGTACGGGAAAGTCTGGCAGCACATCGAAAAATTCAGGGAATGTGGAAAATGTATTGTTGAAACAGACATAGATGTTTTCAATAGTTTCCTCACATCTGTGTCAGGGCTCTGTTGGCCTTGATAAATGTTTTAATACTTTCTAAATAAATTTGTACTTTTGTAGGACTCACTCAGCACACTCTAGACTGTTTTGTTTTTATATTAAAAGGGTTTTTTTTGTGTGTGGACATTTTTACTGCATTTGCATTTTGCTAACTCTGGTGGATTGCATACAAAATAACGAATCTACATGGAACATTTTTATATAACAGTGGGTTCCAGTTCTGTTAAATCAGACCTTTAGTCATGTTCAGTTAAGTTTTATTTGTATGGCTTTTTTTTTTAAATCATGGACATCTTCAGCTTTACAGGAATACTAATATAGAATAAAAATGAATGTTTCACCAGAAGTAAGAGTGGCAGGGGGAAAAGTCCCTCAGACAAAAATCGTCCTTTCATCTAGTTTAACTCATAGAACTTCATTCTTGAAGGCTTTATTCTTGAATTCCAGAGCAATTTACAGAAGATTAACTAATCCCATGGCCATGGGTTTATTGAAGCTGATGCCAAGTGGCAGTTACAAACAAAAGAAGGCAAGTTGTTATAAAAGCATGTTACAACAGTATGATGATCAATCTCAGTGGCCTAATCTGACATCATCTGAATGACAATCTGACAGGTTTTCTTGAACCCAGCAGAATGAGAGCTCACACTGATCTGCCCTAATATAAAGCCACTGACTGGTGAGGTGAGTAACATTTTCTCATTACAGTGGCATCTGTCAAGGGGTGAGATATTAGGCAAAAAAGTGAACAGTTCTCAGATTTGATGTTGGAAGCTGGAAAAACAGGTAAGCATTTGATGACTGAGTCAGAGAATCTCCAAAACAGCATGTCATTGGCAGTGGTAAGCACCTGGTCCCAAATACAGACACATGAACTGATACTAGGGTCATGAGCTCCCAAGGTTCACTCATGTATATGGGGAGCAAAGGCAAGCTCATGTCTGATCCCACAACAGCTAGAATTTGTCTATTGTAATGGTCACTCAGATGCTTGTTCAGTCTATTTTGAGACTGGATTGCTGCACCTCACTTTTTTTCCCCTGATGATTCCATATATTTTACCCCTCCCAACATTCATGGATTCCAAGTGATTTTGTGAAAGCGTTTCAAGAAGCCATAATGTTAAGCTATTGAAAAAAACTTTTTTTGTGCCATATCAGTGATGTTCGCTAAAAGGTTAAAAAAAAAAAAAAAAAAAAAAAAAAAAAAAAGAGTGAATTTCTTCCAAGAGTGTTTATTCCATATTTTTTTGCCAGGCGTTATAGGTGTGCCTCTGGGTGCCATTCAAGCTCTACAAATGATCCAGAATGAAACTGCACAACATTTTCTCTCATCACACCATTGCTACACTCCCTGCATCAGATTTCAAACACTGATGCTTACCTACAAAGGTAAAAGCAGACTAGTACCCACTTACTGAAAGCACTCAAACTTCCTATCTTTTATTTAACTTGCAGAGCTTCTTGATAATCTGTTACACTGATGCAAGCACACCTTCATGATCTGGCAGCAGAATGGGAATAATTATACAGATGGTTTTAATAAAGTTGAGTTGACAAGTGTGAAAGTCTTGGCACCAGCAAATGTTTTTTGAACATGGTATGGTGATTTACTAGTTCTGGGGTGTCCAATCTTCTCCAGAAAGGGCTGGTGGAGGTGCAGGTTATTATTCTAACCAAGTATAAAACAACTGATTAAACTGAAGGATCAACTAATTAAACAGCTGGAATCAAGTTTGGCTTCTGCTTGGTTTGAATGAAAACCTGCACCCACAGAGGCCCTTTCTGGATATTATAGACCCCTGCACTAGCAAGTAACCACTTCAAACTTCCTGCACATCATGAAAAAAGAAAAAAAGATTCTGATAAGGTAAAAACCACAAACACCATGATTTATTTTTCTAACAGTTTATTTTCCATTCCTCCGTGTCAGCCATTTAATCCTAAACATAAAAAAGGTAGTTTAGTACTTAAAGTGCACAAAGGAAAACAGAAATCAGATCACACATGTCCTGTACTTACAGATGGGCACTCCTGTTTACCACTGTTGATGTCATCAATGACATCATGGGGTAGGCGGCCATCGATGGTGCAGCCAACAGACTGAGCTGTGCCCAGAATCTCCTTAATGGTTCCTGAGGAGACAGCACAAACTGTTAGCTTAATCTCACCTGTCAGTTCTGAAAGCGTTCCAACAGTCAGTATGAGAGAAGATTTGGAAACATTTTCCAGACCATTTGAGTTACTCGTCACACTGAGCTCTGCTTCCTAGAGCTGTTTCCCCCCCACCCCAGTCTCCACTGGCTTATACCATGTCACTCACACAGGAAGTTGGACAAGAAAGTCTCAATAACACAAATCATTATATACACACACCTGAGAGTTCCCTGGCAATAGAGCGTGGCCTCATGATTCTGGCAATGTTGACAATGTCATCGAAGGGAACGCTGCCAGAGTGCTTAACTGCAGGGAAAGTGTCAAAGTTAGAGCTAACCCACAAGTACTTTAACATCTACATCCAGTTACTCAAGACAAGACTGTATATTGATCAAGTGTTAAACCCGCTGGCAATTTGTTCCAGGCCTTTCGGCACAGAGTTACCCATTGGACTGGGCAACTCTGCTTCCTAGAGCTGGGTTTCTCTCAGCCTCCACTGGATTATACAAAGTCACACACAGACTAGCATAGTGGCGGGAGGCTGATGTGCACTACACAGGACCAGATGCCGATTTAGCCTACTTAGCGCGCGCGCACACAAAAAACAAAACAACTAAATGTATTGTTTAGGGCTACGTACTGTTCTTGACCTTCTTCCTGTCACGGGGAGGTTCCTTCAGGGCCTTGATGATGAGGGCAGAGGCAGAGGGCACCACCTCAATCTGAAAGGACAAGACAAAAGACTAAGCACTGAAAGCTAAACAGCCTCCAGTATCAGAGCTGCACAGCACACTCACTATTACAAATTCAACTGATTTAGTTCTTATGCACACTGCAAAACAAGTTGGCGTATTTTTTATTAAAAAAATAACCTAAAAAATATATATACTCTGGCAAGATTCAACACCACAGTACAAAAGTTGGATTGGGTTCACTCAGATGGCAAATCCACAGTGAAGTCATTTTCTTCCAGTGTAAATGTTTAAGACACAGGGAGGGCTTACCGCTGCCTGTCTGTTCTGAATGGTCAGCTTGACGGTGATCCTCAGACCCTTCCAGTCACCGGTAGCCTTGGCAATGTCATCACCCACTTTCTTGGGGGACTGGAGGAATAAACACCGTAAGCATTATAACACTAGCACTGCCAAAATACTCTTAATACTGATCAGTTGTGTTATTTGAATACTAGAGTTACATGCAGGTTTCATTTGTTCCAGGCCTTTCGGCACAGAGTTACCCATCGGATTGGGCAGCCCTGCTTCCTAGAGCTGGGTTTCTCTCAGCCTCCACTGGATTATACAAAGTCACACACAGACTAGCATAGTGGCAGGAGGCTGATCAACACGTGACCCTGGGATATAAAAGTATGCAAGCATGTCACTTACCAGACCCAGAGGTCCGATTTTGGGGGCCAGAGAGGAAGTGGCTCCGACCTCTCCACCTGTGCACCTCATGTACACTAAGGAAAAAACAAGTAGGACAGAATTATTAGCAGTCTGGCTTATGGAGAATTGTGCACACCATGCAACAGAAACCTGTATTCAGTATGTTCCAGGCCTTTCGGCACAGAGTTACCCATTGGACTGGGCAGCCCTGCTTCCTAGAGCTGGGTTTCTCTCAGCCTCCACTGGATTATACAAAGTCACACACAGACTAGCATAGTGGCGGGAGGCTGATCAATTAAACGCATGTAGGATATATACCACGAGAAATAAACCTGCAGCATGAAGTTAAATTGCAATTATAATATTTAACAAAACAAAAAAGCCTTTACGTTGTGAATAAAAGGCCACACTATTACTTAGATAATCATGCAATGTTTAAAAAGAAAAAAAATATAGATTTCATTCTGTTAAGTGTTAAAAGTACACAATATACCTAGTCAACCCTTGCATTTCATCTAAAGATGTTTGCTGAAAAACATCACTAGCAATATTGTACTTGCATACAAAACTTATTTACCATCACTAATCTAAAAATAAGAAACCTTAGATCACACACCTTAACAGAGTCTGTGTCACACCATCTACCAACTCAGTCAATACCTCCAGCCTGTATACACAGGTGGTTCTTTCCTACCAGGTTAACTGATCCTATCATCTATGCACCTTAAAATATTTGCTGATTTCTGGATTAGTGATTGTGCTCCCTCACCAAAACTACTCAAACTCAACACACACAGATGTATATAGGACAGGACCCTGAAGCCGAGCTAAACTTTTCATTCCAGATGGCAATTCTGTCTCTCCACTGAAATCAAGACACTATTTCTTAGCTGTCAGGGTATTTGCCAAATCCTTCACTTAATACAATTTAGAATGACTGGATGGGAGACACTTGAATAGCCAGATCTTCAGACTTATGGCAGAAACCAATCATGTTTTTTGATAAGTGTCATGTTTAAGGAAGTCAGACAAATTAAATGACAGTATAACATGAATCTAATTTGGAAAATTCAGTGTTTAGCTCAATTGTCACACTGTAAACACTAAAGCATCTGCTGTAAAAGCACCAACACACCTTCCTCGACTCGTTCACCTGCAGACATTGCCTTTATTTGGCATTTCACCAATCTGCATCCTTCTGCATGTTACCGTCCTTGCTACTTTGCACTACTTATAGTATGTACCTTACATACCCACTTTATGTACAACTGAAGTACATTTGCCTCTTAACCCTTATTTAACATGCAAAGAATGCTTGTACTTAATGTGTATAGTGTACAACAATTAAGTAATGTTTTAGAACCACAAACAGCCAATACCTTGTGTACAAACAGGATTCTAATTCTAATTCTTATCCCAGGGGAACGTTAAAAATGACGTCTCCGGAATATCGACTAAAGTGTTTCCAATTTTGTGCAATACGCATCGGATGTTCAGCCAGCTGGGGGGAGACACTAATACAATACCCGACTTCGGTCGGGGGGATAAAGCATCCTAAGTGTTGCACTTCTTAATACAGATACAATTCACTTCATACTGTAAAAGGAGACTAAGCTCGTCATTACAATCATAGAAAGCACGCAGAGCAGTTCCCTGGCCTCGTGCATGTCGCACATCGCCAACCACGTGCTCTGCTTCAAGTAATAACCGGTGGGGAAAATAACGTTTAGCGCTAATTAACTTGGTAGTCACAAGCTAGAAAAAAGCAAAAAAAAAAAAAAAAAAAAGAGTCCTTAGTGTAGCCCTAACATTTGCTGCTGACTTGCTAATTAGCACAAACCGTAAACAAACCGAACAAAAATAACGTACGCAGTTTATAAAAACCCTTATCTAAATGATCATAGCCACAGCTAACGTTTGTAGTTATCTTAAGTATTACACAAACCCCGGCAGCACATGGGGCCTTGTCACAAAGTCGAGGCCTGCAGGAAAGGAAACAAAACGTCCGAGAACTTCATTTGAACGTTACCTCATTTCATTCTTTTAAACGTACCGATTTTAATCTCGTTGGGATCGAATTTGGGAGGCATGTTGTCGCTTAGCTCAGTTCGGCTTGAATTGGTGAGGGTGTCGGATGAACCCGGATTCGGGACGACCGATTACTGTTGCACCTTCACCACCTAAAGTGAAAAAGGAAAAGGGCTGAAATGCTCTTGGAACGGCTTAATATAGGGCCATGAACTATCGCGAGACTTTCCATCAAAATGCCGCGAGACTCTAAAGTATCGCGAGATTGTATATACCGTCAGCGCCGTGAGCAGAAATATTATGGTCAGTGATGTCAAGAAATGTTAACTGGTTTGTTCGCGTTTTCCTTGTAACCTCTACAACGTTACATTGACGGTCTGAATTGACTGTATTAATTCCTTTTATTTTAAACAACAGCTAGCTATCCAGCGGCCTGGTAAGTGGGTTAAAAATACAGGAGTCTGCATATCTTATCTACCTAGCTAACTGTGGTGTTTAGGTTTATTAGTGGATTTGTGTCTGTAAAGGCCGCGACTGTTAGACACTAATTTAGTGTAACACCTGACAGAAGGGATCGTTGTCATTTCGTCATTTCGGGATCGTTATTGAAATACTGCAGGCTACACATCTTCGTATGGATTAAGCAGCTAAAAACAGAAAGGAAGTGAAGTTTGAGTTTGTGGCTTCATGATGCCTCTGTTTTACAAGAAGAAGAAGCCAAGTGAGGAGTCCAAGAAACGCCTGGAGTATCAGTTGTGCCTGGTCCGTATGTGAACGTGTCTGGTTTTAATTTACATTTGGCTGTGTGTTAAAATTGGCTTTAGATGTAAATTTTAAATTAATTTTCTTACCATAGTGTTCATGTTGTAGTTATGTCTGTTACAATCAGCTGTCTGTTCCTCTGTCAGTCTAAAGAAGCCGGTGCAGATGATATCCTGGACATTTCACACTGTGAGCTTTCAGAGGTGAGCAGCGGACAGACAGTTGCCGTCCTGCACTTTAATAACGATTATTCATGGTCAGCTATATTTATCCAGGTTTTAGTTCTTATTTTTTTGCTGATCAGTTAAGCTCAACAAAATTGACTTGTTTGGCGTGTTTAAAAATTACATTTCCAAAAAAAAAAGTATTTTCTTACATATCTACTGTGTGCCAGGAATCCATATTAATATTATTTTGAATTTGATATTTGACTTAATTGATCAAATATAATGCTTTACATCATTTTAGGTACATCTTTGTGCCTTTTTTACCAGATGTTTATTTTAAAGCAGTCACTTTTAAAGCAGTGTTATGAAGTTTCTCTCCTCATTCACAGTGATTTGTTGATAGTCGGTGTACAACACAGTAATGTCATCTTAGTGTCAGTGTCTTACTGTAGGGGTTTAGCAATACACTGTGATCACGATTCAGTTCAATTCACGAGTCAATTTAATTTGATTCTCAGGAAATCAGAATGGTTCTTTTGTGTATAATCACCATTTCAAAACAATTTGCAAGTTTCTGTAAAACTATTCAAAAGAAACGAAATGAATAAATAAACTACTATAGAAATGAGTACATGTAAATATTTACAAGCAGAGGTTTAATATTATTTAAAAAAAGAAAACAAAATGTACACAAAAATGCCAAGATTGCAGTGCAGCAATATGATACAGTTCTGCTGGTTAGCAGTCTACAGTGTAGTTAGGACTAACCTAGTTTAAGTTCCTTCCTAAGCTAGTTCTATAGCCTTATTTTGTTCTATGTAGCTTTGTCTATTGTTCTGTTATAGCACCATGGTCCTGGACAAACGTTGTCTCATTTCACTGGGTACTGCATAAGCTATATATGGTTAAAATGACAATAAAAGCTTCTTGACTTGACTCTTGAATACAAGACGATAAACCCAGTGATGTTGATGACATCACTGATGAAAGTTTGAGCTGAGTGTACAGGAGAGGAGATGAGAGAGCTGGACAGTCTAAAGGATTAAAGCGCTGCTGCACCATTCTCTTTTTCTGAATTCCGCTGCATCACTAGCAGCAGGAGTTCACACAACACCCTGAATGTGGAAAACCATTAACAAAGTAAAAATGGACCAAGTTTAAATTATTAACTTATTTAAACAATATTGATTATAAACATTGATATGGAAGTCATTTTTAGGCTCATGTTTACTTTTAATTCTTCGGTGTTACAGTGTTCTTAATACTTTCAGGTCAAACTACATAAGGAAACACTAGTTGTAGGTGCTTCATAAGTTTATTATGGATAAAACTAATAAAACAGTTATTTGAAAGCAAACAGTAAAACTGTTTATCCCAAGTCTTTGTAAGGCTCACAAGACTGTACACGTTCCCTATTCCTATTGTGGGCTCTGTGCGCCTGACACTTCTCATCCTGGAGCACGGTGTGCTGTGCTGTGCTGAGTTCTGCTTGGACATGAAGCATAAAAGACAATTTGGCTCTTTGGTGAAAAGTTGCATAAAAAGTTACGTGATATGTATTGTTCATAGGTTCCCTCCAGCGTCTTCTCCATCTGCAAGGTTCTCCAGAAAAAGGTGAGATTTTTTAAAAATATAATGTTACTTAATGATAAAAAATGTATGCCTTTGTTATGAAATTTCTTTTATTCCAGGTGCTCATCCTCTGTGGAAATGAGCTCAAGACTCTGGTGCCGAAGACCTGTGCCACAAACTTTCTAGAAACTATAAAGGTACGAACATCAGGCAAGAGATATAAAAGAATTAATCATTTTATATACTGTATGCTGTCAGTGTAAACAATCTACTTTGATCATTCTTAAGGTGTTGGACCTTCATGAGAACAAGCTCACTTCACTCCCAGATGATATCGGACAGCTGTCCTCCCTCCAGGTAACTGTCTTCTTTTTGTTGCCTGGTCTTCTACTTAGGTTTTGTGTTTTACCGTTGTTAAATCCATACTGATGGTGATGCCATCCTCTAGGTGTTAAATGCAGAAAATAACCAGATCAAGGCACTTCCAGTGTCTATCGGGGATCTTCAGAATCTACAGACGCTTAACGTTAAAGGTGTGGCTTTGTGTTCAGGTCAAGTACAGATTAGACACACATACAGGAAATGAAGGACTTTAATTAAAACCTATTTTTCAGGTTTAGTATTAGATCAGTACAGTCTCAGTGGTGTATCACATAGCTCTTTTACGCAGACAGAAATTACAAAGTGAGAAATTTCTTGTGTGAAGGGAACTGTCTCCGTGAGCTGCCGTCATCTGTGGGACACATGGCAAGTCTGCGTACACTGGACCTGAGTGAGAACAGCATCAGAGAGCTGCCCAAAGAGTTGGCCCATGTTCGAACCCTGGAGGTAAGAGTGAATCCAGCTTGTATGTTATGTTGGTCCCTGTGATATAGTTGAGATGTATAATCCAAAAGATACAATAATAATTGAATTTACTGAAAACAGGGTGATCGATGTACATTGGTATTATTTTATCTTCTTTTATCTTTATAAAGTCTTTTATATAACTTGTGAAAGGTTGTACTAAATAAAAAAAAACAAAACAATAATAACAATTTAAGGTTAAATAAGGGGTCGTATATGCAACAGATGCTGGAAAAACAAAGAAGGTGCAGGACCTGGAGGAATTTTTTTTAAGCTTTAGTTTAACTGCTTAGGTGAACCAAGGGGCTCATGAACAACTATCACAAAAACATTCAGGTAATAATACACAGCTGTATGTTGAAGCTTAACATTAAGTACATTTACAGTACATCATTTGGCATACTGGTATAAGGTTGGTCAGATAGCTACACTTAATCCGCATGCCTACGACCCAATCACAACCAAACGTGCTCATGTTCAGTGCAACAGCAATATGAAAAATATCCAAAAGGTTGTGTACTAGTGCACCATAGGTCCAAGACTTATTTTGGAGATGGGGTTTAAGGTCAGCATCTCATGAGGTAGGTCTTATCATTACAGTTGCATGCGCTCTCTCTCCCTCTCTCTCTCTCTCTCTCTCTCTCTCTCTCTCTCTGTGTTTGCAGAGCTTGACACTTGATGCATGCTCTATGAGCTATCCTCCTGCCTCAGTCTGCACAGCAGGCACAGAAGAAATCCAGCGCTTTCTCTGCTCAGGTAAAAAAAAGTACAGTTCTGCTACAAATCAGACAAAAAACATTTGGAATCTCAAAATGCAAACTGTAGATGTTTTCTTTCACTATTTTGCAGAGCTGGGGCTGGAGTACTGTCCTCCCTCACAATACCTGCTGCCCGTGTTGGAAAACGATAACAGCAAGTCAAACCTGGACTGTGTGGATGGGGAGGATATAGCCTGGCAGGTGAGAGGGTGACACTCCCATTAGATTGTACCTGTAGCATTTGACTATCAGGGGCAGGAACATGAGAGGGTGAAGGAAATCACTTTCCAGAATCCAAAGTTTTTTGCATTGTAAAATCTGAGAAAGTGAAAAGAAAGTCACATTTAAATGTGTTGTATAATATGTAATATAAAATTCTTCTTTTTTTTTTTTTTTTTTTTTTTTTTTTTTAAAGATGTTTAGAATTCAGCCACAGCAGCATCCAGCTTTGCTTTCCCAAACTGCTACACATGAAGTGTATAATAAAAAAAACTGTTATTCAATTGTTAAGGACCATAAATGCCTTTTACTTAAATCTAAGACGTGTAATATGTATAACACAAACCTTGGACACCAAACATGCCATGGCTAATTAAGATCATTTAAATGAATGCAGCCTAATATTTGAGGAGAAATGACCTTTTAAAAGTTTTGCATTAAATATGAGTTTTGCGTCATACTCGTATTTTTATGACTTAATTCTTTTTCTCTTATTGACAGAGCAAATTTATGGACTACGAAAAGAGAAAGGTATGATGGATTAGTCCTCTTGCATTCATTGTAGTGGACTTGGGCATTGTGTTTCATTGCATACTTCTTTCATTCTCTGTCTCTCTCTTTTGGCCTGGTTCAATCAGGAGCAGAAGCAGCTTGAAAAGTTGAACTTTGAGAAGGATTTGGAAGAAAAACAGAGAGAGCAAGCACAGCTTCTTCTTCTCAACAACTCCCGCAAAGAGGGCATGCTGCTATCTGTCAAACTGGTACACTTCACTCACACACTCAGCAGGCCTGTTGCCCAAAGCAGTCAGTGTTACAGATTACAGTGTTACAGATTATTTTGCACATATGTCTACATATATTTAAATTCACGCAATTTCTGTAATAGCTGTAACACTGGAGATACTGTAGCATTGTTTTATCAAACTGTAGGATAAGTGACCATCAGAAAAGTGTCTAGCATTTAATCATTGCTTTTCCATCACATAAAGGAATCCAGTCGAATTCAGTACACCCATTCAAATACTTACACATCCATTCAAATACAGCAGTTTTGAAAGGTTATTTAGACACTTGTCCAGTGGGAAAGTTTAATTGGTCACTGTACAGTACACGTGTTACTGATTTAGCTTTGTTTAATTAGTTTTCTCTTTTGAAAGATTTGCAGAAGCAAAATCTGGATTCAAATTAGAGTTGAAGACAATTTCTCTTTTTGATATATCTAATTGTCTTTTATAGTCCTTGTGTTTTTATATTTCAGGAGCAGGAGCGTGTAGAGCAAGGGGTCTGTTTTCAGCAAAAGGTTCAGGAGGCTGAGAGGCAGAAGCTGCTGGAGAAAGTGCGGCAGGCTGAAGCCAGCATCTCCACCCGTATCTCTAATCTGCTCCTGGACAACAAACGGTGAGAAGAGAGTGTGTGGAGTGACAGGGAAAATATCTGATCGGCTTTCTGTCGCCGTTTGTGTAAAAAAAAAAAAAAAAGAGCGGAATGATACTTTTGTAGTCTTACTCTGATACTCTAATTCTTGTTTCTACAGCCAAGCAAAAAGTGCTGAATTTCTGCAGGCATTAGAGGAAGATCGGTAAGTGCATGCAGCAGTTTATCGATCGTCCTGAAGGAACATTAAGTTTGGCACAGATTCAGAATTTGCTAAACAAATTATCTGCTCCAAATGGATCTCTGCAAGATACACTAGTTGTAAAGAGCACACACACACACACACACACACACACACACACACAAACACACAATCCATTATGCTACTTACTCTGGTCCATTTTCATTCATTCATTCATCCATCTTCAATAACTGCTTTATACTGGTCAGAGATCTCAGTCTTCCCCAATAACACTGGGTGGAAGATGCCCCATACATGCACTTATTTGGTGTTTGGTCAAAGAGACTAAATACCTCAGCTAGTTTGCAGGCATATGATTCATCTTCTAGCAGCCATTTAGGATCTTGTTTGAGTTATTTCGGAGAATTTCGTATTTTAAAGTGAATAGCCACATGGCACAGAATTCATTAACTATTACTTAGAAACCCAGTTATAAATGTATTTCCTGCTTTTCTGTAGAATCCGGATGGAGCATCTTACTGCCATCACGCAGGAAGAAGCCAGCTCTCTGAGAGAACGAGACATTGCAGGTGAGATACATAGCCTGCAGACTACATTATTTTTTTATTTATTTATTTATTTATTTTTTAATTCACAACATAAAATTACTCAGAAATGAGAAGTATTTAATTTAACATGTCATGATACAGGAATTTTTGGGTGAAGAAGATCCTTTTAAAACAAGTAGCAATGATGATTAAAATCTACCATGTTTGTAGTTTAGGGCTTGAATAGCATAGATAAGAATTTTGTCGTTTTTAACAGTATAGAGGAAAGATTTTTGCTGAAAGGCAGTTCTGTCAACAAATTGTCTGACTATATAACATGAATTCAGAAATAACTGAGAAAGCTCTTAGTAGAGTGTCTTATGTAGTGTTATCCTGCATTTGCTGAGCAGACCATCAGTCATTTTATCAGTCATTTTATTTAATTACACTTCCCAGGTGGCTTGTCTGCATGTGAGGGTGGACACTCTTAGCTTCCCTGATTATGTTGTGAACACACAAATGATTCTCTCCGATGATCAAATTAGTTTCCTCTCTTGACGGAAAAGTTATACAGATTTATAGCTTTGTTATACAGATTTATAAGGTTTTATTCTTGGCTGTACAACAAGCAAACGATTATTAAGATGCAAAGATATAGGCATATGCACTAGACTGGGGTTGGCATGAAACCTAATAAATACTCAACCCAAACCAGAAATGGAGCATTGTGCTCTAAGTTTCTCTCAGTTTGAACAGTCACCAATTCCTGACTAGCGCTATTCAAACTGCTGCTTGTGCTACATCACTGCACAGCTCAACACACTCAGGGGAGAACATTAACTGACCTCATTAATACCCAAGCATGCTGGCTAAAGTCTCTCTGATATCGCACCAGACAGTATGGACAATTTTGAATCTTTTATGCCTGTTTCACACTGGCAGCAATTGTATCACGTAGTTGAACTGCAGCTTGTGTACCACAAATACAAGACATTTTGCATTACTTTTTTTTGCTCTGTAAAAATAGACTCTGCCTCAGAGATAAAGCACTGCTTCTGCTCTGCATATGTGTCCAGCATTAAACAGGCCTTAGACTTGCAGTCACAAATGGCTGTGGCATTGTTGGGATGTAAACTCGTTGTTCCCATGTTAGGGTAAATACTTTTCTGTTTTCTGTTGGTTCTTCTGTTTGGTGTACATTCCAGTGAGAATTTTGTGTTTCTCTTACTGTGTGTGTAGTTGCAATGCAGACCATGTTATCAGAGACCTATTCACTGAGGTTACTGCAGGAGGCCAGTGAGACCAGGAGACAGAATATGATGTCTGAAGCCTGCAAGAGGTACAAGCAAATGTTCTAGTCAGACATCTTCACTGTACGTTTTTATTGCGTAGGCATTCAAGTCTCCATTTGTTTCTGTTCAGTATGGAGACCTTTGACAGGAAGTTTGAGCAGGTTCTGGCCTTACAGCAGCTTGATAAAAGCAAAGCCATCAGCCAGATCCTTCAGGAGGTAAAATCTTCTGTTTCTTACTCAGACTTGAAATGTTGCACCGAGGCCAGAATTCCCTTTGAGAAAATACTGTGAATGTCCTTTTGGTTTGTCTTGTAGGAGGAAATGCAGAAGGCAGCCTTTGAGGCATTGCAGCTCCAAAGGGACAGTGTACATGGCTACATTCGCAACCAGGTAGGTATCATGGTTTACGTTTAGATTTACTACTAGATTTATTTATTTGGCTGGTCAATATGCAATCTAATGTTGAGCTATTAGGGTTTAGAGTCTTACTGAAGGACCTAGCAGTGTGTGTTGTTTCACAAACTTGATACGAATTAATTATCATTCATTGAATTGAAATATCAGTAATTGCATAAATTGTATAAATAAGCTGTGGTAGCTCCAGTGGTTAAGGCTCTGGGTTGTTGATCTGAAGATTGGGGTTCAAGCCCCAGTACTGCCAAGCTACTCTGTTGGGCCCCAGATCAAGGCCCTTAACACTCACCTCTTGAAACCTCTGTGCTCTGAGCCCAACTTCCATAGTTGGGATATGCAAAGAAAGAAATTCAGTGTGCTGTAATGTATATGTGACAATAATAAAAAGCCTTCTTCTTTGAAAAGTCTGTCATAGATAACTACCTGAAATGACTGAGTTACACACTAACTAAATGCAAATCAGCTGTAAACACACATTATTTTATGGGTCTTGGATATTAATTGGTATATTTTTACACATGAGGAGAATGGAAAGCAGCATTACAGAGACTTTTATTTTTAATCTAGCAGGATTTTTAGTTCAGTGTGGTCTACCATAGAATGTTTACATGCAACTTTACTAAAGAGTCATGAACAAGGCCAAGTTTCCTTGTCAGAATCTTAAAGACAGAGTTGCTCATCTCAGCATCTCTCAGAAGACAGAGACTTGCTGAGTAAAGGCAGCGTTCACTTAAACATCATTAGGTAGAATAATTACGTAGACATTACTTTATTACAATTTAGAATTCAAATCAGCTTTGAGCTTCAGATTGAACCTGAGTCTTTACCTATCAAGTGCATAGTTCATCTGCAACTGACCATTTTCTTTCTTTCTTTCTTTCTTTCTTTCTTTTTTGTTTACTACATTGTCCAGCTTTTGCTCTCAACCCTTTCTGTTCACATACTACCAGCAGTGTCATCTGATGTAGTGTTCAGAGTACCCCTGCAATCAGACGTCTTTTTTTTTTTTTTTAAATGATTAACCCTTCATGGGCTCAAATATGTTAAAGCAGCACTGAAGTCGTTTAGTTCTGTATAAAAGAAGAAACGTTTTAAGTAATTGTGTTGAAACTGATTCCGGAAGTAACAACAAAAAAAAAAATCAGCACATTGGCTTGAAGCTCTCAAGGTTTTTTGCGCAGATTAAAAGACGTATCATTCCTAAACATTTTAATTATATTTAGCTCAGTTCATAATAATAGTATTTATTGTCTTTAATACTTGACATTCTTGATTATTGCTACATAAAATGCTGATAATTTCATGTAAATGCCAAAGAATATGATCGATGCAGGTACAGCCATTTGGTCGTTTCAGGGGATTTAAAACATACTGTATATTTTTAAAGTATTTTATAAAATCTTACGGTTCAGGGGCACTTTGAGGCTTCTTATTGGTTCTACCTTTCGGCACCATCTCATCATGTCTTCATGTCTCTAGATAAGACTAATTGAGGCAGAGTTAATGCAGTTGACAAAGCTGGAGGTTAAAAGGAGGAATCTGGATGCTGAAACCTTGCAGGTATGTTGGAAAAGCAGAAGCTGATGTGGCTAATTTGGAGTGTACCATTTCTGTGTATAGAATAGCAGAATTGTTGTTGGGTGTAGGATATAACTGATATAACTAACCTAATGTTGTATCCATAAAAATACTGGATTCAGAAGATTTGCTTCATCCTCACTTTATTTTTTCTGCATCTATTCATTTTTGATTCATTCATTCATTGTTCTGCTTCTGTGTTTGTTAGTCCAATCTGCTCAACCCAGCACCATGACCATCCAACAGCCATACGTATATGTAATCTTCATGACTTTGTGTCTTCATATGGTTGCACGTGTGTTTGTTCTTTTTGGATTTGTCAGGAGGCATTAGCAGAGCAGAGGACGGCTCTGTCAGATATGCTCCAGCAGCTGCTGAAACAGAAGGATCAGAGGGAAGTGGAACTCAAACAGATCTTGGTAAGGCTGCTGTGCAACCAAGCAAAGTAATCATAAAAATTAGTAACTTGAAAGAAGAGTGAGATTGATTGAATAAACAACCTTAGTGACCTCGTGTACACACATACCCTTACTGGTAAACATTATTAGGAACACATGCACACCTTCTTGGTCACAATTACCCAGTCAATCAATCATATGGCAGAAGAGCAGTGCATACAATCATACATATAGTTAAGAGCTTCAGGCAAAGAATGGGGAAGTCACGGTGACTTTAACCAGCCATTTGTGGCAGAAGGGGCATGGTTGAAATTTGGTTCCTTGTCCTCAGCTGACTCTTGGCCACATCCCCTCTGGCACAGCTTTGATGGTGCCAGATTCGCTGGCATGAGGATTCCAGAACCCACTGCTCTCCTGGGATGTCCAATTGTTTTTTTTTGTTTATAAACAAAAAACAATTATTGAGTGAGTGTCATATTCATCAGTCTTGTTGAAGGGAGGTGTCATTAACTTAGATATCCATCATTTACAGCTGTGGTGACCAGAAAAGCATCTCAGAATGCAGTACAAATATTGAGACAGATGCAGATCACACTGGCCTTCACTCTTGTGAGCCAGTATCAAAGCAGTGAGCAACTGGCTAATAAGTGTATGCATGTATTAATTACTCCTTATGTAGTATTAGCTAATTTCTTCTAACCCAGCATTGTTAGTGTTATGTTATGGATAAATTACAATACTGAAATGCAAGCACACGTTATGTTTATAGTGGTATTAGCTCAGTAAGAGCTCATTTTACATTGTTTATAAATTTGTAAAATAACATTGTTTATTTGTGCATAGTGCATACAGTATGCTGGCCTTTCTTTTTCTAGGACATTATCTTCACTAATTTACTAGATTGACTTTGTTTCATAATATGTAAATTATTGAAGATGATGTTATGCATTAGCATACATTATGGCCCAAACCTTCGGTCTTTCATGAGACGTACATGAAGCTACACTGCAGATAGTAAAGGTGTGAATGTTATTCAGATGGAGATGGAACTGAAGAGTGATTCCACTCAGCAAAACTACTGGATGATCCAGTATCAAAGATTGCTGGATGCCAAGCCACTGTCTCTGCGCATGCAGGTAGGTTTCTTCTTAAAACTGTAACTCAGATGGATCAATCACATTAAGATGTTAAAATGTAGTTGTATTTACTGCTTTGTTTGATTCCCTCACAGGAAGCCGGTTTGGATCAGGACCTGGTGAACTTGTTGTGTAAGCTCTCTGCTCAGCATTACCTGCCAATCATAGCTCATCATCGAATCACAGCTGAGGCTCTGCGTCACATGACCACCAAAGACCTCGGCAAGGTCCGTCTTTTTTAGTCTTGTTAACATTAGGCTTTAGAAATGTAATTCCAATACACAAACATTTTAACATTAGCTTTTCATAAATAATTTCTTACGATTGTAGACAGACAGACAGCTTAAATTGTAGTCTCAGCCTCACAAGTCCTTGAGACCATCTGACCATCTGTTTTTATGCTATACCATCTTTTGTGTAGCATTAAAAACTATAGAAGTTTGCCATAGACACTCTCATTGGCTTTTTACACCTCTGTGTGTACAAACCTTTTTTTTTAGAAACAGTGTAGCACTGTTTTCATTATAACCTTCAACTAGAAGTCATGCAAAAATAATAATGTCATGTTGGCTTAAGATATTTTGCTTCCTGCCATTTCAGTTGGGGATCAGTGAAGTGGGAGTACAGAAATCTCTCCTACACTGGGCCAGAGAACAAACGAGTAAGTCGACATGTACACTTTACTTACTCAAGAATCTCTTGCTAACAGTTATTTACAGTAGAACTGACTCTAGAGTTCAAATGTCTCCCAACACAGATTCTCCTAAGAATTCTCCTAGGAAGTTCCAGGAGGTACAAGAACCTGGTTCGTCCATACCCACGGCACCCCTACAACAGCAGCTGACCCCGCCTCTGACCCCCAGTACTCCCCTTACCCCTACAGTCCCCAGCCCCCTGGACACACCCAGCATCCACGAGTGTGTAGTGTGCATGGAAGATAGGGTAAGAACTCTGGATTTTGTGTTTTATTCCAGAACTGTGGAACTGCATAAGAGAGAGTGGCCAGTATTTTTAATTGGTCTGATACATGAATATATCTCTGCTGAACTTAACTGCAAAAATTCATTTTGAAATATTTAGCACAAAATCACAGAAAATGCTGCAACACCACTGAACATTCTATATTTTTGATTAAACAATTAAGCTAACAACCTAAAGATTGATACAGTAATGTAGGAATGGATCTAATTGAATTTACAGATGTTTGTGACCTGGTAAGTTTAGAGCTTTATCAGTATAAATGGGCACTTTTTTGTCTGGAATTGTTTTTGTGAGTTAACAAATTATAAAGGTAAAGATAGTGTGTGTTAAAAACCTTTTGACCAGCTGTGTACATAGTGGTTATGTTTTACCTTCAAAGATTTTCCCCAGTCTAAATGAACTCCGTCCTATTAAGTGCATGTAAACTGTTTATATGTAACCTAAACTGAGCACTCTGTAGCCAACCTTTGTTTATATGTATGGTGTATGTCGTATAAGTCCAAAGTGCACACAGAAAACAGTCTAGTGTCCAGATTAGTGCCAGTGTTTAGTATCTGCAGTTAGTGTTCAGATTAGTGTCAGGGTTTAGTGTCTGCAGTTAGTGTCCAGATTAGTGTCAGGGTTTAGTGTCTATGGTTAGTCTCCACATTAGTGTCAGGGTTTAGTGTCTGCAGTTAGTGTCCAGATTAGTGTCAGGGTTTAGTGTCTACATTAGTGTCCACAGTAGTGTCAGGGTTTAGTATCTACAGGATTTAGTGCCTCTGATTTAGTATTTGCAGTATTGTAAATTCTGCAGAATTTAGTGTGTCCACAGTAGTATCAGGTTTTAGTGTAGTGCAGGGTTTAGTGTCTGCAGCAGTGTGTTTTACTGTCTATAGGAACTATACATTTTAAACAATTTTCTGTTTAAAGTTTTTTTTTTTTAAATCACCTTAACTGCATAAAAATGGGGTATATACAAAAGCTTTGTATTTTTATTGAGCTATAAGATCAGTATCTATCCAAAGTACACACAAAGTTTCAAATCTCACATTTGTACATTGTTCTTGTCTTTTCTTAGACCCTGGTGGTCTTCTTGCCATGTGGTCATATATGCTGCTGCCAGGTCTGCAGTGACGCTCTGCTGTCTTGCCCGTTGTGCCGCAGTAACATCTCTCAGCGTATCCGCCTTTACCACAGCTGAACCAATCCAGGACCTGGTCTGACCACTCATGCACTTTCATGCTTAGAAAATTCCTCTAACTCAGACTTCATGTCAGAAAGGAGGCTTGCTATTAAATAAGAAGTCATTTAACTTAATGCATTTCATTTAGTGAGAAAGGAGGATTCAAAGATTTTAACTCGGCAGATAATCAGCAGCTCTGGTTGTATATATTTGCACTATTTTAATACTTGTGCCTTTTTGTGTCTGATGTGTGCTTTTCCCAAATCCTGACTGTTACCACATAAAAACATCGGCATTAACTTATCCTCAATTACTAATCGTCCTCTCTATTGGTCAGGCTTGTGATTAATGACTTAAAGCCCCTGTCATCTTATTACCATAATTAGCTTTTAACTGTTAGCTTCAGTTTTACTGAGTTGAATATGACTGTATTTGGTAGAGGTAATGTCAATTCTAATAACAATCCAATTAGATTGCTTACTCCAGCTCCACTTTTATCCCAATTGCACTTTCTGAAGTGTCTGCTTTCCTGCTTCATCTCCTCTCTGTACTTGAGTGTAAGCAAAACTGTAGCCAGGCATTTTATACACACTATTTTAGTGTAGACGTTCTATGTGCTGAGTAATGCTGAGTATTTCTACCTCTCTTCTCTTCTTTTAACGGTGAAAGAAATTAAAATTAGTAGTGTGGATTCACGATTTGAGATACTCATGATCTACACCTAGTGCTGTAAGAGAGAAGGTGGTGTTTAATCCTTGGTACTTACATTAGGCTGTAATCCTATGATTACAACTTCAGAAAATGGTCTTTTTGTTTGTATGATACAGTCTCACAAATTTATAAATGGAAATGTGAAGAATTCTTTAAGAAGTTAATAAGCTGTTAAACATCTTATAGCAGGCAGTTATATGAGCTTGTTTGTCTTTTTTTTTTTTATTAAGCCAGTTGTGATATGAGTACTGCTTTTTCCACACTGCAGTACACTCACCAGCCATTTTCCTGGAAACCCCCAATTATATGACTGCAGCACAGTGCATAAAAAGATGCAGATAAATGTCCAGGGCTTGAGGTAACTGTTTTTTTGTTTGTTTGTTTGTTTGTTTTTTTAATTTTTATCAGCCCAGTTTCATTGGGCATTCTTGGCTGAGAAGAGTGGAACCTGATGGTGTCTCCTGCTGTTGCAGCCCATCTGCCTCAAGGCTTGGTGTGTTTTGTGAAATGCTTTTCAGCTCAACACAGTTTGTAGAGCGACTATTTGAGTTACTTTAGACTTCCTCTCAGACCAGGGATACAACTATTCCTATTAAAGTGGCTAATAAAGTGATGTATTTCTTGATTCTTCTATTAAATACCCTTATTGAACATTTGACATGGTGATGTCAGGGGCTTTAAGACCAAAGGGGAAATTTCTATTAATGTGTACTTACATTGCATGCATTCCATTACACATCACATTTAAATCATTTAAATCACTTATTCAACCCAATTAAACACTGCCTTGCTCCTATTAGGTATATAAATGTCTACATTTTCAGCATTTTGAAGTGTTAGTGTCTGTTATTTTGGCCAACAGCAGACTTTAGGTCATGTTTGTTGCTTTACATGACCATCCTCCCTCCTGGCACCTCCAGGGTGTTTTACCTGCTGTGCTCATTTGCATTTCTATAAGAAACAGTTCATTGTAATATTTGGTATTGATGGTGTTTTTCTAGAATATTCAATGTTTTCCAAAGACTTGTGTTTCTTTACTTTGCTGTTAATTTTACGTTTGGTTAAGGGAATTTATTTCTTTTCATATATTGCTACTCTGAGTTTTTACCCACATATTCACTAAAGTGCTCTTATAACCAAGCATGCTTTAAAATGTCTCTCACTTAGAAATGTGATTTAGCATGTCTTAACATTTAACTATAAAAATGATATTGACAGAGGGATAGGATCACTGTGCAAAAGTCTAGGTCCTGCAATATTTATGTTTAAGGTGATTTAAATGTACAGTGTTTGTACAATACATTACAAGTGTTAGAATAAACACTTGTGTGTGTGTGCTCGTGGATTCGCTGAGCTGGGTATAAGCCGCAGGGCAGGTTTCAGTGAAGAGGGAAAAACAGCGGTCTTAGGACATAAATACCTTCTTTATGTTGTAGTAATTAAGATATTGTTCATTGAAAATAAAAATAAAGCACTTCTCAGGAGGCCCAAGACTTTTGCACAGTACTGTATAAGCATGTGTTACAATCATTTTAAATATAAAAATCTGCTTCCAAAGCACTCATTTGTAATAATGCACTACTCACGTTGTCGCTGTCTTCATACACGTATCCCCGGATGTGGTTCAAACCCTTATTGTGCATGTTCCATATTCCATAATAAAAAGCTTATCTAATGCAAACACATTCTGCTAATCAGAGCTGGAGGAGATGGAGACTCAAAAATCTGCAGCAATTGCGACAAGTGCTCCATCTCATGAAAAGTGACTAATATGTGATCGTTTGTGAACTGCTTGCATAACACCAAGGCTGTGGAATTCCTGTAGGATATCCTGTGCATATTTCTGCCTTTTAATGTGAAACACTCAATTTGAATCCTCCCAACAGACTGTATGAAAATTAGATTATAGGATTTAATCAAGTTTGAAATTCTGATAGAACTCATGCGGTTTTGTCAGTGTTGTGAATTTGCATTAGGTTGTAGCAGAAGCCAGCCAGTATATTAGCAATGTCATGAATATTAAAAGAAACTCCTTACTATATTATATATGCAGTGTCCATTTGTGTGTCAAACTGTTATTAAAATCTTTTATTTAACATAATAAATACAGCTGTAAATGACATGTTACATTCTTGCCTAGTTTTGTGCTGCTTCATTACATAAAGTATACCTCAGGTCAAAGAAAAACAAGAGAACAATATGGAGACATCAAATCTGTTCCCATCAGTATCACATACATTATAATATTTAAAGTTCTACAATTATTCCAGCATATGAACATTTGTTAGTCATAGATCATGGTGGTAGTTTAATCACCTTAAATATTGTAAAATAAAGCTCATCCGATGGGTAAAGGCTGGAGAGTCTGTCCTTTTCTACCCCACCTTTGTTTGCCCCTTTAGAACAGACACTGAGTGAACGAGTGAAGGTTCAGTTACTGTTTTGTCTCCAGTTATGAAATCGGATCTCTTCACTCCGAGTTCAGTGACCTCTGCTTCTCTAGATCTGAAGCTAATGAGCTCACTGCATCACTGCTCACTTCAGAAGCTTCTAGACTGTTGGCTTCATATGCTGTCACGTAGGTGTGATCCAGGCTCTGAGGGCTTTCCATTTCTCCATGTTTTATTCTGTGTTCTTTCATTCTTTCACGCTCTCTCTCTTCTGCAGAGATGTACTCTTCCTCCTCAGACTTGCACTTTTTAAGGAACTGCAGAGTTTCACACTAGAAGATAAAAAGAAAGATCATTCGGTCACTGACAGTATAACAGCCACAAATTATTCACTCATTCATCTGCAGTAAGTGATTTTCCCTGGTCACAGTAGTGCTGAGGTGAATTGGATGCACACACACACACACACACACACACACACACACACACACACACACACACACACACACACGATCAATCAGCTCAGACTGATATATCAAACCAGAGATTCTGTAATTGTGAGATGGCAACACTACTTCAGCATGGAGATGAATAATTTAGAAGTAATCAGCTCATCACTATGCAGAAATTGATCAGTGCTTGCAGAGCAGCAATGAAGTCTCTGCACCAGTATACATCCAGCATAATAACTAAGCTGGACCCAAGCCATTTAGACTCCCTGCCTTCTTGCTCATTTATTTTCATGGCCAAAAGAGGATGAGGCAGACAGTCGGGTTTTTTTTTTTTTTTTTTTTTTTTAAATTTTATTATATTTTGTTAAAGTCCACATAGGTCCAAAGATGCACTCGATTTACCCGTTCATACTGTAAATGTGATGCCAAAACAAATTGCCACTTCAGCATATAGAACTTCTTCACCCAAATACTAACATACTATCTGCATAATGAATAAGAAATCTATCCAGCTGTTACGAGACAATACATTTAACAATATAATAAATGATAGATAAATGCAGGTGTTCCTAATAAAGTGAGTGTGTTTGGTAAGTCTGATTTATTTAATTAGTCTATGATGTAACAGCAGCACGATGTATAAAATCAGTGACGTGGGAATTACATCCAACTTCGGGACACAGGTACAGAAGAGAATGTACAGCGTGATGTATGCTGGGAATTTCATAACGTTTTGGAAGACACTTTTATTCAAAAGTGGCTTGCAAGTGAGAGAATCCAGGCTAACTATACAGCGAGCTTCTGAATCCAGTCTTACTTGTAAGTCACTGGATAATTAATGTCCAAGTTTCTCCCAGTTAAAGAAATAAAAGTAGTGCAAGTCATCAGTTAGTATCATCCTGTAGTACTGTCATCTCTCTGACTAGCTGTACTCTACCTTGATGGTACTGAGGACGATCTTCAGGACAGATTCCCCAGGATAAGACTCCTGCAGTTCAAACTGTGCTCTCAGAGAGTGGAACAGCTCATTCATCACACACTTCACCTGGAGCAAGACATCACCGTGAACTGAATGTTCCACACATTCTTATATAAATGACATAAGCTCCATGACAATAGTACAACTCAGTAAATAAATATGAACTCTAAACTCTAATTCTAAAAGATTACAATTTTCCTATAATAAAAGGTTTTGGTAAAGGGTCTGTCAGTCATTTTATATTTTACGGTGATTTTTGTGGCTCTTTGCTCTACAGTAACTGCCCATGGGTCACCTTATGTACGCCACGTGGTCATGTGTAGTATATATAGGATTTTTCTACTTGTCTTTAATATAATTTTCCAGGTTTTTTTTTTTTTTTGATTTTTTTTTCAAACTATTCTGCTTGCCATTTATCTACTACATAACGGTTAATTGAGCGGTGGGATTTTGCACTCTTTCTAGGAGTTTTTTTTTTTGGCAACCATTTCCTGCTCGTGTCCCTGAATCCAGCAGGAAATTACTGCTACTTACTACTGTTGGTCATCTAGCTAGCGCTACACAACAACACTGTTGAACACAAGTCACCTGTACAGCCAGCTCGGCCTCATGTTCCTGTCTCTCTCTCTCCAGTTCCTTCTGGAATTTTACATTCTACAAAGCAGAAAGAAAAGTTGAATAATTAAGGAAAAACACATCTTCCCACAGGCGACTTCCTAACACGGTACCTGTTTTTGTAGCAGAGTATTCACTACTTCTAGTTTTAATTTCTGCTCCTTCAGTGCTGCATCACACCTCTCCTGCAAGTCCATCTGAACAGAAACACACGCAGTGTAAAACAGGGCTGTTTGTATTTATTTAACAACCTATCAAATATCTGTTGTTGCTACACGTTAGCATTTATATTACACTGATTTCTGTAGGCAATTCCTTGGCTTCTACTACAGATAGTTCAAGAGAAATTCTGATGATAGTTGAACTAGGTGACTATATATCCTGGGCTGGACTCTTGATCCAATAAAAATGGCTCATTGTGCCAGACATGTCAATGGTGTAGGAATCTTGAAGTGGTATTTGGAGATTTTCTACAAAAATGGAAGCTGACTGTGCAAAATTGGGATGCAACAATCACTGACACATCAAGTGAAGTCACTTGATTGACGCTGATTGATGTAGTGTCCATGCCTCTCTCCACATGACATACACACTCTGGTCATTGGACACTGAACCTGTGGTCTGCTGCGTGCTCCAGCCTGCTCTCTGGCTTTCCTGAGCTGGTCAAGGAGCCGCTGCTGTTCCTGCTCACTGCTGCTGCGCTGCTCCTCCAGCTCCAACAGAAAGTGCTCCCGTTCCTGTTGCCACTTCCTCTTCCTGTCTGACAGCAGCTGGTGTACAAACACACATACACACAAAAAATCAACCATATAATATGAAATAGTACACTTCAGAGTTTTATGATCTTTTCATATGATGTTTTAAAGAATTACTCTGTAAGCACACATTAGAATCTGAGTTATCTTTTATTAGTTACATTTTTTATTTTGATTTTTTTAAATAAAAAGATGACCTGCTTGAGCAGGCGAGTTAGGATACACTTAGACAGACAGCTCCAATCTGTTTTTTTACATATCCAGTCTGAAATGGAAAAATTCATATCTCTTAAATTTTATCCTCCTTTTTTTTTTTTTTTAAATGTATCCTCTCTCCATGTGTCTGTCTCTCTGTCCATCTCCCTCTCCCTGTGTCTGTCTCTCTGTCCATCTCCCTCTCCCTGTGTCTGTCTCTCTGTCCATCTCCCTCTCTGTCCGCCTCTCCATCTGTCCCTCTCCCTCTCCCTCTCTCCCACACACACACCTGGTTGATGCTCTTGTTCTCTGCCCTCAGGTCTTGAATCTCCTCCTCCATGTTGGTCATTGTCCATTCCATCTTTCTGCACTTCTGTTTCTCTTCTCTCCACTGCTGCTGAAACCGCACAACCTCCTTCTCCAGCTCTGAACATTACAATTTGAACATTACAACATTGCACTAATTCTAATACTGAAAATTCTACAACAAAATAAATTGCATAGATGTGTTCAATTTCTTAAATTAATTATGCATCTAAAAATGAAAAATTATTCGTTAAAGTGTGGTTTTATTTGTGGAATTGTATAATCAATAATTCAAGTTTTTTTCTAAAACCAAGACAGATTTATAAAGCTGAATCATATAACTTTATGAAAAAACATCATTCAGCTACAGTCAGTTTAACAAATAAACATCCAGAAAGCAAACGATGACCTTTACCTTCCACCTTAGACTCCAGAGTAGTAATCAGTTCACAGCGGTGCTGGCTTTCCTGCAGGACGGCACTGAGCTCGGCTTGCAGCTCTGTCACCCTCTGCTGGAGACCATCTGCCTCCTGCTGCAGCGTACACACCCTAGAGGAGAAAACATCCAACTCTTCAGCCAAACGCACCTGACAGGAGAAACACAACTGGTTAGTAGTTTATCCTCTTTGTTCAGCTTACACTGGAGTTTCCTTCAATCCTGAGCCACATTTTAATCTTATACACCACTCACTCAACTGCTGTTTTGTGTCACAAATTTCTATCCCTCATCCAACTGCTGCTAGTACATAAGTGTAAAATGTGTTTAGTAGAACACTATTCAAAATCCTATCCTTTTTGCAGAATGTACTGTAAAGCTCACAAGCTCATGAACGTGTTCTACAAATATACGTGCTTTGCACAAGTGTTTATGGAGTCAGCTAAAATGAGAGGATTAGAGTTCAGGGTTTGGACAACCAATAGAAACATTTTTTTTACCTTGTGATTTGAGTGTATTTAAAACAAATTTCCTATGTATATTTTATTTTGTTAGTTCTACACAGATTATGATGCCAAGCTAAACACTAGCCAGGGAAAAAAGGCCCACTGGAGCTAACCTGCCACACACACACACACACACACACCTTCTCCTGTTCAGCATGTAAAAGCCTGGCATGATTCCTGCTGCTCTGAAGAACATTGTTTGTCTGTTCCAGCAGCAAGCTGCTTTTCTCCATACACCTAAAACACACACACCTTTAGTCAACACTGCGGCATACTAGGGCTTTATGGAACTTTCCATTTCATAATCAATAAATGTTTTGCTGACTGTGAGGCTGATTGGATAAAGATGGATGACATGCCTCTGTTCAGCAAGCTCTCCTATTTTGCAGTGCTGTTCATCCACTCTAGAGCCTGTCTCCAGAACCTCCTTCTTCAGACTGGAATTTTCCTGCAGTGTACACACACACACACACACACACACACACTAAACAATCATCCCAGTAGCACAAACAATCCACATTACTGAATGTTTCATGAGGCACAACATACCTGAATAATTCTCTGGATGTTGTGTAGCATCACAGCTGTTTCCAGAGATCTGCTGGACAGAGCCAAAGAGCTGATGCCGTGTTTATGTAGTTCATCCACCTGGGAAAGGATAATTTGTGTTCAAAATTTTAGTAAAGTTGTGCATTCAAGACTGGCTACATTGCTCTGCTCAAGAGGAGACAGTAAAAGGCTTTTCTTCTCACCAACATGGTATAGAGGACTGTAGCATGTGTTGAGTTTTATTTCACATTAAACATGTAATAGTTAATGTAACACACAGGTCGCTTTAATATATACTGCACTTGGTATCACAGAAAACATGCTATACCTTAGAAGACAAGAAGTCAATTTTGTCAGTCACTCTTGCAACAGCTAAGCGGATTTCGGTATTATGCTGCCGTGCCTCAGTCATCATGAAGGAGCCAAGGTCGGCTAAATGGAAATGTGTGCAAAATAATCAGATATCTACATAACTAATATAGCAGCTCCACTACATTTTCAACATACTGAAAAGCACAGACATGTAGAGTTACCACTACACACCACCACAATGAGGACTTAAACCATTAAGTTAACAGCCTCCATTTTCACAGGCTCAAAATTAATTAAAGTATTACTCAAAGTGTTATAAAGTGTTGCCTATTTGCATTTGCTATTGTAGCTGTGCATGGGAACTTTCAAAATACAATCCAAAGAGCTGTTTATTAAGTGAAGGATGCCATCATTAAACTGGGTGGGGAAGAGGAAAAAAACAAACAAACAAAAACAAACAAACAAAAAAAAAAACCCCTGAAACTCAGAGCGAAAACCAAAGCTTAGTGACCAGAATCTACAATTTGTACATTCTTAAAAATAACACCGAGCCCAGCAGCACCAAAAGGCCTAGAAGACAACTAAGGTGGATGATTGCAGAATTCTTTCCTTTGTAAAGAAAAACCCCTTCGCATCATCTCAAGTACAGAACAGTGTTGAGGAGGAAAGTGTGTCATTGTCAAAGTCTAAAGATAAAAACCACCCTTAATACTGAAGAACAGACAGGAAGGTTAGACTTTGCTACAAATCCTATTCAAATAAATACATTCATTTATTAAAAAAAAAAAAAAAGCCCTGGAAGAAGGTTCTTTACACAGATGAAACCAAGATTTGAAACCAAGTGCTTTTAACAATTCACATGGGTAGAGAAGTAAGAGAGTAAAATAATAATAATAATAATAATTATTATTATTTAACATTCAAAATTAAGTTACTATACATCAGAGAAATGAAAGGAAATGAAAAGAAATGTTCTTCTAACCCAACTGAGCATGCTGTATAACTTACTGAAGATAAAACTGAAGGTGGCTGTAGTCTGAAGGAAGGAAACTAAGCATTTGGTGACTGGTCCAGACTTCAGAGCCTGCTGTTTTTTTTTTATTATTATTATTTATTTATTTTTTTTTATTAAAATAACCCTTATATTTAGAATCTTATTTCTGTTAGTTTGTCCAATTATTTTTGAGTCTGTGAAAATGGAGGTGCTGTATAAAAATGGCTGTAAATTCTAAACAGTTAATGCAGTATTTTTGTGAAACCCCTTGAGTTAAAGCTAAAAGCTGATGCTTCAGTCACAGCTCCAGTGCTTCATTTCATATCCACGGTGGTGGTATACGGAGACGTTTCCATGAGTCTAGCAGTGAATCATGACTTATAAACGGAACCATTTTACTCACTCAGGTATGTTGTGTGCTGAAGTGGAAAGGGTAAGGTGAAAGGGTGCAGCTGTGATACAGAATAAGGCTGTTAAAAAAAAAAAAAAGATTTTTAAAATCTCTCCTGTTGGCATATTTTTTTAACCAGTATAACCAATTAAATACAACAAATTCTCTAAACATAAATTTTAATGAAATTAGCTAAGAAATGGCAATTAAAAATGAGTATGTTTATAGTACACAAAAAAGTAAAGATTTATTTAGTAGGGTGACAAATCTTAGAATCTAATCATATTTTACCATCAAAATTGAATCATAATTTCATATTTTTATAATATTTTACCTCGTCACCTTATAATAGTTATGGTGTTGCATAAGGAATATTGAGTGAGATAGATTAACAGCCCACCTGGAAAGTTGGATCTGAGCAGACATGTGTGTCCTGAGCTCTGTGTGTGTTCACTGGCGCTGTGTATTGGACGGCTTCAGATAAAGTTGTTTCTACAGGCAGTAGAGATGAAGCAGCAGCTTGGGCTGAAGAACCACATGCTGATGTCGACTCACTGCTTTCCTATTCAGAGATACCGAAATCATGCTGACTTGACAAAACATTAAGGGTTCTGGTATACGAGTGATATCGGAAACATCAGCCTGGAACTGATGTGTCTCTTCATTCCCTACATTCCCATGCTTCCCCTCACCTCCGTCACGGAGTCACTTGGTTGAGCTGCTATTGTCAGGAAAGGCAGTGTGGGCTGCCCCATTTTAGCCATGCGGGAGATGAGCTTGACTTTGTCTGCATCTGGAAGCTGCAAGGAAAGGTTGAAAAAAAAAAGAGAAGAACTTAAGAATCATGTTTAAAAAAAAAAAAAAAAAAAAACTAAATCTTTATTATTATGATATTTTCATACAAAAATACTTACAAAACAGGGCTTTTAATCAATATAATGAATCTGTATTTAATTATTTCATGAATTTCACTATACTGTTGTTCAGGCCTCATCAGTAGTTTAGGTGAAGTCTTTCAGTTATAAAGCTGCAGGTTTATAAATACAGTTTAATGTTTTATATAATATAAAGTCTCTGCATGCCTCGTATATCAAGAAGTCGTCTTTGTTCTCTGTAAAGTTCTCATGACTTCGTAACTATTTTGAAGATGCCTGCCCCTTGGACCATAATCAGAATCAGACTGTATTGGCCAAGTACGTTTTCACACACAAGGAATTTGATTCCAGCTGTTTGTGGCTCTCAAGTACAGGCCAACATAAAACACATTTGTTGGAGACGGGGGGTGGGGTGGGGGGGATAAAAATACCAAACTCATTTCACACAAACCCAAAAGGGTAACTGAATCTCATAGTGAGACACTGTCACTGTTTTTTTTTAATATATTGTTTTTATTATTCATATATTATTTATATTAAGAATACAATGCCTTCCAAAAATATTTGCCCCTTTGCTGTTTTACCCATTTTGCTGCATTATAAATTTAAGTCCAGGTTAATTTTTTTTTTTTTTTTTTTTTTAAAGAATCTAACAAAGTAGTCCAAAAGTAGGATGGAAGAAAATACTTATGGACATTATTGTGTTTGCATCTGGTTATACTGGTACTGTTTTCATTCAACAGAGATTCTTATAGAAATACACTTACCTTTGGAAGCTCATTTGGACTTTGACACTTCATCGGTACTTGATCTCTAAAGATTAAAATAATTTTAAAATCATTAAGTTGCTGTTAGCTAGAGATGGTATGTGTAGGTCACACGTTTGCTACACTGCACTATTAATATCAGTGGAGTCTTACATTTGTCTGGTGTAAAATGAGAGCTAAGAGGGACATGGGAGACATTATCGATGTTGAGAACTTCATTCCTCAAATTTATTGCATCATTTCAAATAATAACCAAGCTTAGTTGCAAAAGTTGTTAGTTTCTTTGTTAAAGCTTCTCTGGGATGTTTGCTAGTTTACATGATTTGTGTTCGTGTAGTTGTGATGTCAGACTGGGACATGTTTTACACAAACCCTTGGTCAGAGCTGCCCAAAGCAAACTGGACTGAACGCTCAACTTTTCCATCTAGACCAGGGACTGGTGACTTGTTGCTGTCTGTAGATCCTACAGCAAGACAGTCTACATCTTTGGAGAAAGTAACCTAAATAACAGGTTGTGTCAATTACACCAAAGAAAAAAAATAACAGCATTTAGTTTAGACATTAACCTCCATAACTACTATAGAGCAGATGTGACAAAAGCCTACACTGAAACATGCATATCTCATTCAATGAAAGCAAGAAAGAGGGAGCCCTTACCTGATGAACCTCCACTGCTAACACTAGTGTACTGGAGGGTGGCACATGGTTTGGATCACCTTTTGACCCATAACTCATGTTGGGGGGAACAATTATAAGACGCCGACCTCCCTTCTGCATCCCTAACATCCCCATTTCCCATCCCTACCCCAGACAAAGACGAACAGAAACTAAGCAGATCAGACTCATGTTGAGGTGAACAAGACAAGTGTAAAGATTAGCTTTCACAAATCTAATGAACATCTCACCATCATAGGCGTGTCAGAGCCGAGGCTCACTCGCTGGAGCTCGTCTCTGCATGAGCTGGAATCCAATAACTGCAAAACAAAGTCACATGGGTCCTGTTTTAACAAACCTCTCTGGAATGGAACAGGACTCACAGCAGAAAACAATTCTGAGCTGCAGGACTTCAGTTGCTGCTTGGCTCAGACGTCCTCATGTAAATGGACAGAGTTGGTCTAGTGAACGTGATCCGAATGATCCAAGTGATTTAAAACATTTAGGAATTTCATGATGTATCCCTCTTCTCCATGCACTTTCTTTCTGAACACTGAAGTGGAAGACGATCAAAGATTTTCAAGGTCGTAAATCTCACACATTTTTAATAAAGTAAAAATGTATTTCGTTTTATCAGGTTTACAGCTACATTTTGAGCAAGAGAGTTCCTGTTATCATTCATCATCAATGTCGTTCCCTCAGCAGCCTGATTTATTTTTTTTACCCCTAAGAAAAAAAGATTGTAAAGTTACACAAAAACCTCAACATGACTGATCTCAAACCTCAAACACAATTTCTGCTTATTTATACCCACTATTTGTAGTGAAGGCTCTGGGTTGATCAGAGAATCAGGGTCCAAGCCCCAGAAATCTGCCACTGTCGGGCCCCAACTCTAATGTTTTAGAGCAGGGGTGTCAAACTCAGTTCCTGGAGGGCCAGAGCCCTGCAGAGTTTAGATGCAGCCCTAATTAAACACACCTGATACAACTAATCAAGTCCTTCAGGCTTAATTGAAAACTTCATAGTATTTATGTTGGAGCAGGGTTGAAACTAAACTCTGCAGGGCTCTGGCCCTCCAGGAACTGAGTTCGACACCCCTCTTTTAGAGGATTCTCCATATCAACAAAGATAGTCTTTTATTCATTATTTTAAAAAAATTACATGAAGTTTCCACCATACAGAACTCCATGAATTAATTACTACAGAATAATTGTTACAACCCGTGAGTTACGGGTTGTTTTATATCTCTTTGTGTATATTCGTTCTCCCTCCCTATTCTCCAGGTCGCTCCACATTCCAGCCTGGTTTTTCACACCAGCCACTCAAGGGAAGGATGACATCACTAGAAGTCACCCTATAAAGCTGGGATGGAAGCAAGCCTCGGGAGCTTGATTGCTCACTTTGTGCTGGTTGTGTTCTTGGTGTTCCATTCCGTGATTTTTGACTGTTATTCTGGTTTCGATTTTGGCTTACCTTGACTACGAGTTCTGTTTCTGTCCTTGTCTGTTTTGGCTGCCTATTGTAAATTTGTATATAGTATTGTGTTGTACATATTGAAATTGTATACATCACCGGTAGTAGGGGTGTGACTGCCATTTTTGTTGGGGAGTGGGTTTTGTCTTTGTTTTTGGTTAGGGAGACTAGGGAAGTTTATTGTAATTTTTGTTTATTTATTTTTGGTGTTAGGTAAGTTAGACCCTAATCGGAGATTGGTTTTTGTTTATTATTTTGGCCTTGGTCCACCCTGAAGTCTGTCCCGGTTTCTGTGCTGTACATAATCACAATATATATCACTTTGAGGTTACGGCTGCGTGTGTTGTGTGGTTTTCTTTTATACATCTTTTCGGAGCATTTATACATTTATTTCCTTCCATCTATTACCCCTGCCATTCCTCACGCTGTGCGTCCCAACCCTAGACTGGGTCGTAACATAATAAAATATTAGAAAGACATGAATTCATCTTCTGATCAATCCATTATGATGAAACACCATACAGGGAAAAGATTCTTCAGAAAACATTGTGCACTAGGAGTAAAATAAATTAAAAAAAAAAAAGATTTACTGTTTGTGTTTTATTTTGTGAAAGCTCAGGCAAACACACCTTTCCCATAGCATGATTCTGAAGCAGCCACCTGGACAAAGCCACCTCTACTGTGTCCCCCATGCAGACAGACTGTCCCTCACCATGGACCAAGTCCTGAGTCAGCAGTGTGTCCCTGCAGGTCTGACTGTTCCACCTGGCCACACAAACCTCATACACACAAACACACACACTCTGATTTAGACACATACATTTATTTATTTAAAAAAAAAAATCCTCAGATTGCATGATTTGGATCATATCGTTAGAATTAAGTTGATGGGAAACAGAATTGGGAGAACTCAGGCAGTACTGTTAGTTTAAATATGGTTCAATCATATTTAAAACAAATCAGTAAAAATGATTTAATACAAATTATAGTTGTTTAAGGTAATGTTTTTGCAAAAGACGGCTTAAAGCACCCGATTAACAAATTCTTAACAGATCTAAACTAACGTGACACAAAAAAAACAACAAAAAAAAAAAAGGAGTGAAAGCATCTGATGGATTCATTTAAAAGACACGTCTTAGACACGTCATAGCATTCAGTATATGTAAAAGTAACACACTGCCTGACCCCAGAGAGGAAGAAGAAAACGCTCCTCTCGCATTAAAATATAAAAGCAGTGCCTGACTTTTCCAGTCACTACATCTGTCTGTCTTTAGCTACGTTTCACTACCGCTGTTCAATGTGGAACGTGGCAGTTAAATATTAGCATGCATTTTTTTTTTTTTTTTTTTTTTTAAATCAAAGTGTTTATCTGCCATGTTAACTAACCATGTTAACTGCCAAAAGTAACTAATTTACCCTCCTTTCTCATTAGCAAATCTTGTACTTTATTCTGCAATTACGTTTGCAATGTTTTCCCCTCAGTCTACAGAAACTAGAAATACATCTTACTAACCAGACAAGGACCATGCTAAATCATTACAGGACAAATAAATTCAGGATGATTCTAGCACAGCGCCACAATTAAACAAATACCAGTTATGATGCCAAATGACATTTAAATGTCCCTCAGTGGGGTTTTAAGTAACATAAGAGTCATTAGGCAAAAAGAAGCAAAGCAGCAAAACACCTACACATTTATTGTTATTCTCAAAATACAGTATATAATTTGTACGTTTGCATATTGTGCCTCTTGTATGTTATGTAAGGAGTAAAAAAATCACGATGTGTGGTGGTGTAGGAAATCAAACCAAAGGAACATGGTGTGATACAGTAGATTACTGCCTTGAAACATTTTCTAATAACAGCAAATCGTTTTCTTCCTCGAGCTACTACACAAGCATCTCTTCACTAAAAGCTTCTGTGTGTTGTATGATTTTTTTTTGTTGTTAATTAACAACAAACCCTTTAAAGCTTTAAGTTATGTGGAGCATCCACCAATCAAGTTCCTGTGTACAAGCTGTTACAATGGAAACAAAATTATTAGGCCAAGGGAATTAATATAAAACCGTCACCTACAGCTGGCACTACTACCAGAGCTGTGCTGTTATAGGAAATTCCATTACATTAAAGCTTGGTGACGTTTTAAGATCTGTGCACATTGTGAAAAAAAATGTCTCCAAAATCTTTTTTTTTTTTTTTTTTTTTTTTAAAAAAAAAAAACTCTTAACAAAAGAGTAAGACTGTGATTACCTCTTTACAGAAATCTATTCTAGTTTCCTCAGAGTCAAACTTCAGAGACCAGCTCTCCCGCTGATCATCATAGAAGGCAGTATAGTTACCTGGCTGAACCTGTGGAATGAAATTAAATTATTGTGCGTGGCGCTGATGCTGGTAGAAACATTACAAGTAGCGAATAAAAGGCAGAGATCAGCTTGCCGTGAGAACAAATCCATGATGGATTCGTGCTGTAGTGATTTGTTTTTGTTGGCTGCCATACAGCAGGACTTTATACTGTGGGGACAGGACAAGAGATCAGGCCATGATATCAGCATACACGTGAAAATACACTCCTCACATACATGTTGGTGTGTTAGATTTTATCTGGCTTGAGCAGGCATTCTCTTGACTATCATCCTCTCACCTCTTTGTTCAGGTGGTTTCCCAGGATAGCCGCGCCCAACTTGCCGTGCATCACGTATTGTCCGTTCACGCTGAAAAATTACTTTGTTACAGTTTCATTATAACCAGATGTAAGAATAAGTCAGCTACTTCACATCACACAGACAATCATTATTTTATTGTCAAATTTACTTACAAGCGAAATGCATGGACAGCAACAGCCAGTAAGACAGCTGGAGCCGGTGGAGCAGGGCCTTGTTTCTGAAGTGGTGGACCTAAAATGGTGGAAACCACATTTTACTACATATAAGTTCATCCACTAATGCTACAGGTATATTATTATTATTATTATTATTATTATAACTGTTATTATTATGTGCCATTAGGTGTACCAGGAGCGGAGAGGACGTTTTTGGGCTGCTTGGGTGCAGTGAACTTGAAAGTCTCATTTCCTTCAGACTCAGCTTGGCACAGACCAAAAAGAGAGGCCAGCTTTGCCCTGTGAATGAACACACACACACACACACACACACACACACACACACACACACACACACACACACACACACACACACACACACA
>JAOTRN010000030.1:7504902-7522957 GCA_028566695.1 Bagroides melapterus
TCTTTTATATTTTCTTTTTTTAAATATAGTTTTTTTTAATTTTTTTTCGTGTTGTTTTTTAATTTTACAAAAAAAAAAAAAAAAAAAAAAAAAAAAAAAAAAAAAAAAAAGCAGTGTCTCGTGACATTATGGCAGACAATAAAACGTTCTATAGTCAAAGGAGGGATATGATATTGCTTCAATGGTTCATTCTACCACACATACACTAAAGAATTCCTTTTAAAAGGCAAGAAGAAAGGGCCTCATTAGAGTACATCTATAGACCCCATTTCAAGCCATTAATCACATTTAAGAACCAAATTCACAAAAGCTGTTTGTTTTCAAGCTTCATGCTGGACCAGGCGGACAACAAGCTGTTATAAGACAAGTAAGATTTCAGTACAAATCTTCAGGAAAAAATACTTATTTAAAAAAGTACTTATTTAATCAAGTTGAGATGAAGGTATATCTGACCTTTTAATTTCAAGAGAAATAAAAAAATCACTTTATAAATTTACTTGTACCAATTTACACAAGTTAAGAGCTTCCACATGTTCAAGTTCAAATTAAAACATTGGAGAAAAATGGAAATCATTGTAGCATCAAGACATCATTAAGGAACTTCTCCGAACTGGAAGAGTAACAGAAACCAAAGAGCACCCAACAAGCCAAACTAGATTAACAGCAAAGCCAACACATTAACATATACTGTATATATACACATTAAATAACATATTTAAAAAAAAAAACACTTTTTGCCAATATTCCTATAGCTCATCCTTCTGATCCAGAAGATTTTCCATCTATGGAAGCTGAGAATTTAGTGTACTAACCCCTGCACCTCCCTCCACAGATAGTCAGTGTCCCACATAGTCGACATGAACACTAGGATTCAGTCACTGCCCAGTAGAGAAGCAGAGTCCAGACGATAAACAGCTTTTCTCTCACTTCAGTCCATCCTGTGTGATTCCTCAGTATGGATCACAGCTAGTGAATCAGCTTGCCCTGTAACAACTAGCATGTGAGAAGAATTATAGCACAGAGTCTTGTGCCTTGAGGTAACCTATGCTGTACCCATCACATGGACACTCTGTGCTTATGCTGTTACAGGCTTTATTATAATATATCCTCAATCTTTTTTTGAAACACAAACATCCACCTAATCAAAACCTTTTTCTTTATGAACAGGAAAGTAGTGTTGCTTATCTATGAGACAGGATACAAGTATTAATCATGAGGACAGATTAAAACAGCAGAATCTGCAGGAAACCCAGAAGGAAAAATGCATGAAGCTGGACTTCTGTAAATGTTTGAGAATACAAATGGATGTATACCAGGTCAGTCATTTATCATGTACTCCAAGATTCTGGGGCTATTGTGCTGGATGAGGTTTTAATTTATTACTGTTAGATGTGAGGAGACATACAAAGGCATTTAATCTTCAACCAGGGACTCGGATATCTATCTTGGATAGATATCAATCTATGAAATATGCACATCAGGATTAATGGTCATGTACACATGAAAACTGAAGCTTTGGAAACTGATCTGATTTATACAGAGAGTGGAAATGAGGAGGTGAGAGAGAGCTGGACCAAATAAAATAACTAAAACTCTATAGGTAAAGACGAAGTCAGGGTTAAACCCCACTGGCATCACTATCAGCAGATAGTCAGATGGCATTGTGGGTAATATAGGAATGGAACTGTGATAACCCTAGTGAAAACAGTGCATCAAGTCAAGTTCAAACAATACTAATCACATCAGTCTCTTCTGATGTTAATTAATATTTGGTATTTGGTGAAGCTTGATACGTCTGGTCAAAACACCTTTCACAAGCAGTGAGATCCGTCATAAAATGTTAGCACCTTTTAGCCAAGTCCAAATATAGAAAGCGAACATTTCTATACGTTTCACCAACGTCTTAATTAAATACTATAGGAAACTCATTTAAATTACTTCAAGCCATAGTTCGGTCAGTAATGATTTAAGACAGCTAGACTGAGAATACTGACCGAAGAACACACAAAAAAAAAAAACATTTCACAAACATTCAGTCTGAGAAATAAACATACTTAATGTTCCATCTCCAGCTAAAATCCATTGAATTCAGGAGCTGTAATAGAATAAAGTTCTTTAAAGGTTGCCTGTTAAACACTCTTACCCGCTTTTAGGGGCGAGAAACTCTCCGTCGTGATAATCAGGAAAAAGATCTTTAATTTCTTTCATACTGAACAAAGAGAGACTACAAGGCACGCAACCGTCCCCAAAATCCACCGCGCACGAACACACAGCTGCTTTCGACGACTGAGGTGGTCGGTGACGTCACGCTATCAGGCGCAGGTAGATAAGCTCACGTACAAACTAATCGTAGTCAATTATCAATTAGGAAGGGCGTCTAGGAAGATTTTTTTTCTAGGTAATTACGTACTCCTAGTCAAGCAGAAACCTGCTTGTATAAGAGACAAACACTTGATCCCATTAACACACCAACAGACAAAATACGTTTTCATTATAAAAAAAAAAAAAAAGTAGTAGTAATGATGATGATGACAAACGTTTTGCTTAATTTCAAAACGATTATGCCTCCATGTGTAATTATATCATGATACAAGCATGTCAAAACGTTTGATGATGGAGGATGTTTACTGCATTTCTGACAGGTATCTGTTGATACACAAAGCCAAGGTAGTTTTATATAAGCTTATCCATCACATTCTCAGTCAAGTTCTTTCTTGTGGCAAGATTTAAAATAGATATCAGTGCACGCAATCTGTTTTGTAAATCACCTACAGAGAAACTTCGCCACAGACAAAAAAATGAACATATAGCCTACAGATGCTAAGATGCTAAAAAGTCAAGATGTGAAGTATTTAAACATTTGTATGTTATTCTGTATTTGCTGCTTCCCCCATTGAGTTGTTTATATTGTTTACGTTGTAATTGTAATGCTAATTAAATACCTACCAAATGACTTATATAGAACAGTAAAGCTACCAGATAAAATAGTCAGTAGATGTAGATAAAAGACCAGTGAATGTCCATTTATAGAATGAGTTTCAACAGAGCAGCAATCATTGTCTTTTTCCCATGAAACGTGGACTTTCCTTCTTTCTGTCTTTCTTTGTTTTACTAAATAATTTAACCCCAGGCAGGCAACTTGAACTTAGCTGTGTGGAAGTGGATGTGTTAAAAGTGGATGTGGATTCTGTCATTGATGATGATAGGCAGTATCATGATCAGCAAAACAAGTGCCTTATGAAAGATTGAAAGATGAAATATATTCTTTCTAAAGTTTTTTTTTTTTTTATTTTATTAAAACTAGTTTAAATATATAAAGGAATAGGTACTGGTTACTGACTCAAATGAGTCAAATCAGTATTATACTAATGAAGAAGCATATTGTTGTGTAACTCAAATTACTGTTACTTTTATTATATCATTGTAGAACCTGGTCCTGTTTCTTAGTCAGTTACTACCAGACAGTCTTTGACAATCGTTTATTTTATTGTTCAACAAATGAATGAACATTAGATATTGTTTTATTTCAGAAGAAATGAGAAATTATTTCCTCACTTAGTAGTTAGAAGGCACATTAATCTTATGATAAAAAAGTAAAAATAAAAGTGTCCATGCAGTGCTGTAGCAGTTACAATCTGAAAGTGCAGTACATGGTACTCATTATTACAAGAATGTTAAATAATTTACAGTACAGTCCTGTATAAATCACTGTTCACTAGTATTTCTGCCCAGTATTTGAAGTGTATCATAATAATATAATTCCAAATTAAATTTTACATCACAATGTCTCTCTGTCTCTTTCTCCCACACAAACAAAAGTGGCAATTTTGTAGTGAGTAGTGGCAATTTCACATAAAAAAACGTCCCACTTCAGTGATTTATTATTCTCACGTTTCATCATTTTAGGATTAAATCCACAATTTCTAACAGATATAAGCTCTACTGCATGGAGGATGAAAAGTAGTAATTGTTTAGGTATTTTTTGCCTAGTGCTAAAAGAATACCAGTCACATTGCATTTCAAACACCTACTTCAGTCTACAGGTCTATATAAAACAATATAAAAGTCTTCTCATTGCAAACAGTGGCTCTGGGCAACGTGATTGACAAATGCTCCATTAAAGTATCAAATATTCATGGTGAGCTCTGTAGTCCTCACAGCTTGGATCGGAGTGTCTGATCCAGCAGGCTTTTCATGTCCAGCAGAGCGTCCTCCAGAGCATGGGCCAGTCGTGTTGCACTGGTTTCTGCACAGCTATTAAAAGCAGAGACTGCAAAGTTGATGTGTTTCTCCATGGGGTTGTAGCAGAAGCCGTAGCCATCAGGCACCACTGGGCCAAAACACATCACGCAGTCAGTCTTAGCCGGAACCTGGATGGATAAAGAGAGGATAAAGAGACAGAATGAGAAGGAGGGAGAAGTCAGAGAATGTGTATATATATATAAACGTTGGGTTTGCTCAATCGTTCTTAGATCGGACTGAAGGTACATGAGGAGTCTAATACACCAAAGTAAAAGACATGATGTTTGTACCTGGCTGGTGGAAAGTTTGAAATGGTTGGCTGTGGCATAAGATGTGTCCGTGAAGATTTCTGGCAGGGTTGACAAGTCTTCAATAGACTGTAGCTTCAGGCCAAGCAAATGCCTGTCAATGGCTTGGCCACAGATCGCCTACACAAACATACAAGTGTTGTTCCAATACCGTTTTAAGATTAAGATTTTTCACATTTCATTAATCAATAATGTATTACTTTACTTATCTCAATCAGCTCTCAGTCAGCTGTATTGCTTCCTAGGTTGTGACTGCATACACACCGATATTGTATACATAAGTTGGTTGGGGCTACATACTCTTATCTCAATCGGACTTATTTTAATCAACCTTTTTCATCCTGCTCAGGGTCATGGTGGAGCATTTATCCTCACACCTACAACCAATTTAAGTCTGCCGGTCTGCCTACCAACATGTTTTTTCAAAGTTAGGAAGAAACCAGAAAATGTGAAGAAAACCCTGCCTTGGGGAAACCATTCAACATACTACAAAGACAGTGACATGAGTTTAGGATCGAACCTGTGACCCATGGAGCTGCAAAATTGTAACACAACCTGTTGTATCGTTATGCCACACTTAAATTCTTTAAATAACTCCAATTTGAAAGCATAATGATATTTGACAGCAGTTCAGTAAGATAGGAATTCAGTTTTGCATGTATTTACTTGACGCGTGGATTTAAAGCAGAGATGAGTCACTCACCATGTCAGTGTATGCTCTGTGGGCCTTCACTGCCTTCTCCAGCAGTGTCACCTTCTCTGGGTTCTGTTGGAAAAAAAAAACCCCCAAAAGAAAACACAGTCATCTCTAGAGGAAATCTAAACTAACAAATGTACTAATAATCCAAAACTTCTGATTTTAACCTATTTTAAATCATATTTATATTTAGAAAAGGTATCCGTTCGCACGCAGCTATAGCCTCCGATATGTATTTCTCATCCTCATGAACAAATGACAGCTAGTTTTTTGCTATTTGTAAAGCCTGACCTAGAGTAAAACAAAATGCCATGATAGAGTTTTCAGTGTGAAGTGATGAGATGTGGTGATGAATAAACATACCTGCTTGACAGGGTCGTCCATGGCTCGGACAAAGTTGGCAGAGTCGATGGATGCTGAGCGAATGGTGTCTGTTCGGCCCAGTTTGAACATGCGCAGAGAGGCGCTCTCGTACGTGGCACAGCAATGCTTATACAGCCTTAACACACACAATAAAAATGTGTTAAATTAAGTCAAATTTTCAGATTTTAAAGATTTTCAGCCCTTCAAGGTTACGAAAGATATGATTTATTATCATTGATTACAAGGCAATGAAATTTAGTGTGGCAACTTTCAGCTTTTGCTTTATGTGGCTAGGACTAAGTTAGTTAAAGTCCTTAGCTCTGTCTTTTGGTATATGTAGCACAATGGTCCTGGACTGCGTGTACTGCGTAAGCTACATATGGTTGAAATGACAATAAAAGCTTCTTGACTTGACTTTTAAATGACACGAATGTACTGTACTGTTTAGGCCATTAAAACCACCTGACATATTGTGTAGGTCCCTCGCTGCTTCCTAAAGGTGGGAGGTGTCAAAGTAACATTCACATGAATGCCAGGACAGACGTTTCACAGCAGAACATTGCCTGGAGCATCACACAGCCTCTGCCGACTTTCCTTATTCCCATATCGTAACCTGATGTCATCTTTCCCCACAGGTACAAGCGGTGCACAGGGACCCGACCGTCCCAGTGATGATCAAGAAATTGCTATCCATCAGACCAGGCATCATCTTCCATTGCTCCATGGTCCAGTTCTGATGCTGACTGTAGGTGTTTTCCATAATGGACCTGGGTCAGCGCAGTGGATACCACCTGATACCACCTGATACCAGTCTGCCTTACTCTTACTCTTGCTCTTCTGTGGGATCTGGACAGACAGGCTGGCATTCACTCGCCGTGTGTGTCATTGTGCCTTAGGAACCCATTTCTCTTTTGCTTGTTCACTGGTTGTCTTTCTTTGACCCCTTTTGGTATGTACTAACCACTGCATACCAGAAACAACCCACAAGACTTGCTTTTACAAGACTCTGACCGAGTCGTCTGGCCATTATAACACTCAGACACTTACGCTAGCCAGTTTTTCCTGCTGCCAAAATATCAACTTTGAGAACTAAATGATGTTCATCAATGATGTTCATGTCACATGTCAGTGATTTTAATGTAATGGCTGATTGATATAATTCCTGTACTGTTCTATTTATAGTATTTAGCAGACACCCTTATCCAGAGCAATTCAGGGATAATAGCCTTGCCCAGGGGCCCAACGGTGGTGGTTTTAGTGGACCCGGGATTCAAAATCACTACCTTCCACCCCTTGTAGACCAACACCTTAAACACTAGGCTACCACATCCCCTGCAGGATAAACATGATATACATTATTTCATGATTAAAGTATGTAGTTAACTTAAACAAGGCAATCACTGGCTTAGACAAATTAAAAAATGGAAAGGTTTTGCTTCTCATATAAACAGCAGTCTTTTGTATTAGATGAGCTGACAGAGCTTATTTGTTCAGCCTTACCTGTAATAAGCCAGCTGTAGAGCCACCTGAATAAATGCATCTGGACTCATCTTATAAGACTTTGGAACATTTTTACCAAAGTGGCAGAACACAACGACCCTCATATCCAAGTCATGAACCGTTCTGTGGAAAAGAAAATAATGACATGTATCAGATGCTTTAAAATGGGCACACAGTAGGACAGATGGGTTTAACTACTTTAGTACTTCCTGAGCTGAGATTTGATTTCCTTTCAGATTGAGGTGTGTTGTGTGTGATATTTATCTTTTTATTTCTGATACAGAAGGGACATTGAGAAAATATAATCCCTGAATACTGCCCTGATACACTCATCCAGATGAAATATCTAAATTGTCTAGGTTAACAGAGTGTGTTATAGATATAAAACTTTCTATTGTAAGACAGAAATATTACTTATCGGGCTGAAAACAAAATACCAGTACACAGAAGCTTTCACAATTCAACGTCCATTTAAAGGGATGTACTGTTACTACTAGCTTGACAGTGAAAGACCTGAGTGTTAGAATAGCCAGCAGCTAGTTTTTTGTAAATCATATAGCCCTTATTACAAAGACCACCTTCTTCCACCGTCAGAAACATCAGAATCAGATTCAGGTTTTATTTGCCAAGTATGTTTACACACACAAGAAATTCTGTATCTGATGCTGAGTAGTTCCTGCATCCATGACCTTCAAACTGGACTGTTGTAATGCATTACTAGGTGGTTGTCCTGCAACTTCAATAAACAGGCTACAGTTAGTCCAAAAAACAGCTGCCAGAGTTCTTACCAGGTCGAAAAATTAGGATCATATTACCCCAATTTTATCATCTCTACACTGGCTACCTGTTAAGTTTAGAACTGATTAAAACTGCTGATACTCACAAAACTCTGGAATTCTGGTAGTTCCCAGAATATCAAAGTCTACTAATGGTGGTAGAGTGTTTTCTTATTTAGCTTCCAAACTTTGGAATAGCCTTTCTGACAGTGTTTGTGGTTGTCCCAGTTTAAATGTAGATTAAAGACATATGTCTTAGCCAGGCATACACATAATACTTCCCATAACCTTCTGCTCTAGCTCTATTCTGATCAAAGACACATTATCATCTAGTGCTTGCTAATATTATGAACAGCAGCTATGGTAATTCATCTCCAGTTGCTTCTCTTCTTCTACCCAATGATTTTGCACCAACTCCAGTTGTGTTCCACTTTATGATTTCAAACCTTCATTGAAACAAGGCCAACCCTGCTAGGATCCTGGGGCATCTAGTGTTGTACGAGCTCCAGTTGGATTATACTACATGAAGCTTTCAGACATTCAAAGAGGAGATGCCAACTACATGTGGTCTTTGATGACAACATCCTCCTAATAAATACACAACTGTCACCTCTAAAGGTTTCCTTTTCCACCTAAGGGAGTTTTTCCTTGCCACAGTCACCTCAGTCATCTCAGGTTTGCTCATTAGGGATAAATACAAACACAAATATATTTTGTAATTCTTGTTTTTCTTTGTATAATATAAAACTTTTTGTATTATGTTTATGTTCTGTAAAGCTGCTTTGAGACAATGTCCATTGTTAAAAGCCATATACAAATAAATTTGAATTGAATTTGAATTGTACTCATACCAGCACACTGGATGATGTCTAAGTGCACATCTACTGTATAAAACTCCTGCTTCTCTGATGTCATGTTTATACTTATTTGATAGTCAGTTCAGATATTTCCATGTCATATTTACATAAATGAATAATTAATGCTCCATGAGATGCCCAGAGCAAAGGAGCAGCTCTGTGGAGCAGATGGGATGTGGCACCGCTGTCTGTTCAGTTGCACTAAAGGTTTGGTAATGAATTATTATTGTTATTATTGTTGTTGTTGTAATCTCTCTTATGTCCCACATGCTCCAAATCTAACCACCAACATGAGAAACAGAAAACAAACTGAATCAGAGAAGGACACAGATCTAGAGATTCTCACATGTTCATATTCTGCTTGGCCTCCTCAATGTCCCTTTTAATTTCTGCTGTGATGTTGAAGTGCAGTTTCTGAGGCATGGGCAGAGGAACCATGGGGGTGCGAATCATTTCTGACTTCTTCCTAATGGACAGGATCAAATGTAACACACTTAGAACTGAGAATGGGAAAACTGCACGATCTTTCAAATAAAGATCTGCGCTTAAGTGTTTTGTTATATATATTGCTACGTACGTGTACTCCACCACATGATCAATCAGTGCTATGATCGGAGGACCTTCTGCAGGGGCGTGTTCATAGATCACACCGCATGTCCCATCTTCACCTATGATAAACTACAAACAGACAAACTCAGGGTTACTGCAGGGTGTTTCAAATGACCTTTCACCTATTTACCCATTTACCAACCCAGGACAAAGATCAGTTCCTCCTGCCCTGGGTAAATACTGATTTAATATAGTGTGTGACTGAATAAGATTAAGTTTGATACAGAGTTAAGTTACGAGTTACAGAGCAACATTAAGTTTCTGATAAGTGATTTAAAAAAAAAACTTTCCTAAATTAAAAAATGAAAAAATAATCTTGTTTCCAACTCAATCTGATCATCTATCAATCAAGTGTGGCCACACTGAAATAAAATGAATAAAGTTTAATTTAAAGGTATTTTTTTTATATTTTGTTGTTTAGTACCAAATTGATGTTCATTCATTCAGTGTGTTGTAACTCCAGTATTCTTTCCCATCCCTGCAGGCTAACCTGAAGTGTTTTATCAAACCAGCGGTTTCCACTGTTCCACCGGCTGCCTCCTCCATGCAACATCTGCACAGCTGCTCGAGTGTGGTACATCTCATCCGAGGCCTGAGGCATTGGAGCGTCCAGACACACAGTGAAGATGCTCCTCTGAATCGCCTGCACTGACTCCTTATTTGTTTTGTCTGGAAGAGAAAATAAAAATAGGTTATATCAGGTTTGATTTAACCTGACCTTCACACCCATATGTGGATCTTTTCTACTACAGGAGGCACAAAACTGTATCTCAGAGTGGGTTATAACAGCAAATGGACTAAATCTTGAAAGAGTGTTATGATTAGATGTATAGTGTATACAGTATATGGTAGGAAATATCATGCTGTGCAAGCTTTTCTCACCAGGTGAGAGTGTCAAAGACCTTTTTATAGATTTCAAAGAAAGCAATGTTTAAAGATAACAGGTTCAGTGAAGCATGCGTTTATTCTCCCCTCATAAAATGGAAGTATCTGTTCAGAGTCCATGGTGCTAGTCAGTAGTGAAATGGCAGAATAAAACACAAATATAACCATTCATACCGTCCAAATAGTTGTTGTAAACTAATCACTAATCAGCTGTTATCCAGACCTTTGCAAGCAAGGAATCTGATGGAAATGGACCTTTACATAATTAGTATTGAATATTCCTATTGTAGGTCTCTTGTGGTCACTACCCATAGTCACACACTTCTCTGACCTTTAATGAGGTTGCCGTAGGCTTTTCCCCAGCTGTTGCGGTGATTGGAGGTGAGGATGCCGATTGGCTCCTCGTTAGCCTGAAGGGAAGAGTTACGGATTTTCTCCAGCTGAATATAGAGCTGATCCACTGTCAGCGGCGTGCCATCACTGTTGTACACGTACAGCTTAAAGAACTACAGCAGGACAGAGAGAGAGAGAGAGAGAGAGAGAGAAGAGCCCTGTATGTCAATGCTGCATATGAATGTGACCTAAATCTGAACTGGATTTGGCCCAAAACCTACAGCATATCATAGTTTCTTGATACACGAGTTGTTTGCAGTCGAGTTGTATGCTATGTAATGAAACATTATGAGCTAGTCTGATGAGTTCTAACATAGGACTTACTCCAAAACTCTAAATTATAAATGAGATACAAAAAAAAATATGCCAGCGTGTCATTTGAAAAGCTGACGGATCTGCCTCTGGACACTGACCTGGAAGTTGTGCACCACGGTGATGTGAGTTGGAGGCCTCTTGCTCAAAGCGTGATTCACCACTGAGTCTCTTTTGATCCCGGGTATGCGACAAGAGGAAAGAACCTGATAATACTGATTCATACACAGTGGCTTCCCACCGAGATACTCCACCGGTAATGTTTCACTGAAACACAGAATGCGCTCGATGTTAGAAACCAGTCTGCACTAAGAAAACACTGGAGTCTCCTGGATGGATTTTATACAACAGCTTTTCAAATGCTGGAGGAAAAAAAAACCTTACTCACTTGTCAATCATGGTCTTGAAATCCAAAACTCCTGCAATCAGTTTCGCTGCGTATCTGTAAGAAACAAACAGGAAAGCACGTTCAGAGGATTAAATCATTTTTACCACAAATTACGCAGCTGATGCTACAGATTCAGTTCCACAAACTGCATTTTTTGAGTTGGCTGTGATGATTTAGATGAATGATTTAGACTATACATTTTGATCACTTGTTACCTACATTATCTAATTTCTTTTTTGGTCAAACTAATCATTTATATATGCATTAAAACTATGCATAGGATATGGCAGAATAATTTATTTGCTGCATGTATTTCTCTCTAAAACTTCTCCTTAAAACTCTGTCCACTAGGTGAATGTATACAACCCAACTCAAAAGTTGACACCTTCCAAACCCTCTTTTGGGCAATCAAGTGCGTCACCTGGCCTCTTTTCCTGAAGCTGTATTAATAACACGACATTTCCTTTAATACTTTACACCACGGTGCTGAAATCGTCTTACATATTGTGTCTAAAATGAGAATTGAGAAACCAATTCATTGGCACAAATACACATGATCAGGATCTAACAAGCTCATGTTAATGTAATAAGAAAATTAACATACAGTGGTGTGTAAAAGTGTTCCACACCCATTCCTGATTACTGCCACACCTGTTCACAATCAAGAAATCACTTAAATAGGACCTGCCTGATAAAGTGAAGTAGACCAAAAGATCCTCAAAAGCTACATAGCATGCTGAGATCCAAAGAAATTCACACCACTGTAGGTCAAAAAAAAAAAAAAAAAAAAAAAAAACAGCAGACAAAGTGTTCTGTTATGTGTATCAGTCTTCACAATTTGGTTCTTGTTTTAAAGGAAGCTTGACTGTGTTAAATCAACCCAGGAAATGTGTGTGACTAGGTGCTGTTTTTGTCACGGTCACTGTTTATTGATGAGCCGTCATATGATGTAGTAATTGAGCTGATATACTGTTGACTCTGTTTCAGGGAAACTAAATCCTGCTTATCATGCTGAATAGCCAGGGTTAAGTCTCAGGACTAAGATTTCTGTATTAAATCCTACACCCTGAATAGATCAGATCACAAGATACATGTGACACGTGTGTGTATTTAATGCAGTCCACTTGGTGATCTGATCACTGAGGTGGATATTATTAAAGTCTGAACGGCATCATGGTTAAAGTCTATATGGATGATTTGCTCAATCATGTGCTCAATCTTGCATACACAATAAATCTCTACACATTAAAGCTGAACTGAGGTCAGTTTTTAAGAAGTTCCAACCAGACTACATGAAAGAAAACTAGACCCAGATCAGCACTTCCTGTTGTTTCAGCATTCTATGGTCTGTGAGTAGCTCAGAGTTAGTTGGCATGGGTTAGTGTGTACAAGGGTCAACACTGCTGCCAGATTTATTATTAGTCTTGGAAACACTTGCAAAAGACCTTGATCTTACTCGAGCCTAAAGAAATGTGTACGAGTCATTATTTACACACACCTTTTAGAACTATATTCACCACTAGGTTTAGAAGAGTATGTGTTGGGTTTTTTTTGCTTTCAAAATGTAGCAATAGAATTTTCTAAGCGATGGATTCATTTTACGTTCAACAAATTTTCCTTCCATTGACACACAAGCGTAGAAATATCATGACCCAACCTTATTTGAGCTTGGCGGTCACTAAACTGTAAACGGGGAAGGACGACTCCGGGACTCGAGTGAACCACCACAGGCATCCGGTAGTCCAGATATGCTGTCTGTAACCACCAATCAGAGAGCTAGAGAAAGACAGAAAAGAATATACCAAAAATAATCTTCATTTCAAATACAGTTTATGGAAAATTAAAGTCAGCTGGTTTTAAATGCAGTGCTAGAAAAGGAAAGTGTAAAACACAGTGTATGAACTCAATTTAAGCAGTTAAATATTAGAATTGAAAATCACAAGGCAGAGTATCAAGCCAGATGAGATGGAGGAAATAAAATGGGCCAGAAAATGTGAATTACATGTTATAAAACCGAAGGTCATTAAACCAAATGACTGATAAAACTGTTTTGGAAATCTTTGGAAACAACCATATTTTACTCCATGATAAAGTGGGCATGAAAAATGTTCCACGCAAACTGTTGAGCATAAGGCTTTAAAGATTGTTGCCTTATCCTATTGAAGAACCATTTCTATTCCCTTATCATGTAAACGGAAAACATAAAGAAAGACTGTTAGTGTAACCAACACTGAAATATCTAAAGAAAATTATAACCAAGAACATAAAGCATTAGTGTCTTGGTTCTTACTTTGATAACAGAACTCAAACACTTGAGTTCACTTTTTTTTGAGAACACTTTTCCTGACCCGTGTAATATACAATGTTAATAATGTACCCAGTTTTCCAGCTTGCTTGCCCTCTTCTCCAGGCTCTTCTGCAGTCTCTCTCCCACTCCACCAGGCAGCTGGAACTCCTCCAAGAGACTGTGCGTATGTTTCAGCTCCTCTGCTTCCACTATGGGCTCCAGAGCAGCCAGGTAGCGATCACATGTTTGCTTCAGAGGAGGCACTGGTAGCTTTGGGAGAGACTCCTGATGAGCTAGATATCGTCCAGGTATCTTAGACAAGGCCACCGGCTTCACCAGGCAGGATGGCTTCGCCATGCCAGCCTTCGTCTGGGTAAGAAAATGCAAAAAAATGCAAAACATCTTCTTGAGTGAAGGACACTCAACTATATAGAGAATTTCAAAATTATATATATTACAGCCACTTCACTTTTAACAGCAGACAATGTCACAAATCAGGTTTACTAGACATCCAGATATACATTTAGTTCCATGAAACATGAGGAAGAAACTTTCACATTAAAGCAAATAGTGCAACAGTTCTTACCTGACGATCACCTGTACACATAAACCGATGTCAGAACTAAACAGCTGGCCAATGACATGCCATTATCGCCCATCTGATTGTCAACGTTGCTTTAGAGACGGCACGGTTTTCTGCCGTGGCTACATGATCTGTCACTAATGCAGCCTACGAATCGCGTTTGGGTTTCAGTTCCAAAGGTTTATTTGTTAGCAAGATTACATAAGCCTAAACCGTTACTCTGTATCCGGCCTACGTAAACTAGCTAGCCAAGATGCTAGGCTACAGTAACCTAGCAACTGATAAAAAGTCAGATTAACGAATATGAGCTGAGCTAACAGCAAAGACTTCCGTATTTTACACAGTAAACTGCTCTAATTGTCTGTTTACGGTAAGAACCAGAAATCTGATACTACTCAATGCTGCATTTACTCACCATGGCCCTGGACAAAATTCCCAGCATAGTCATAGTAGACGTGATTTGAATGAAACGCCCCCAAAACAAATACAATGTTGTGGAAAGAAAACGTTCTCGGAGGGTACTACACTACTAAAGAGAACCGCTAGGGACTTAAGTGAATCAAAAGACTCGGACTTTATTAAATAGAGTCGACTCCTAGAGCATCGAAGAACTCTAAGATTCCATGTGACGTAGATGGCTTCCAGAACTCAGTGCACAAAAATAATTTAAACTATTTAAAAAATATATAAATAATAACAAATATAAAATATCTAAAAAATAAAATATGAAATTATATCCTATCCCACCTATACATTAGAAACTGTATGTACATAGTAGGCTCATAGATATTCCTTATAAATGAATGTAGTATGAGTTTGTTTTTGCCTATGTTTGCCTAAAAGACAATATTTCATACAATATTCTGAAATTGTATAAAACGTTCCAAATTGCTTTACGTAAAGATAAAGTGAATAAAAAAATCAATCGTTGATCGTTTTTACCACGTAATACATTGGAGGTTAAAGTTGAAAAGTCATGTTGTCAAATTTTGCCCTCAGTAAACATGGCGGAGACTGGGAAGCAGGCAGGTAATTTTAATGAAATAACGCTTGCATCTTCATGAACATCATTCAGTATATTGGTGTTTATACTTATATAGCAAATAATTGATATTCAACACATTTTTCTTTGCAAGTAGTTATTTGTTGCGTTTAAAGATGGGATTATAATTACTACGACTCATACAAGTTCATCGAGTGTGTAGCTAACTAGCAAGCTAGTTTATATAGTTAGCATTGTTTTTCCGTCCACCGGTATTCTGACGAATCCCACCTCATCCGCGAGGATTGGGTTGTAAAAGTTCACGCCCGCAATTATCCGTCAAATCCATGAGTGCCTTAAAAAATTAATCAATCGGAACAGAGGAAGGGCAAGCTCTTCTTAACACAGGAGGCGGGATTTCACGGTTATAGGTGGGGGAAAATAATGATTGTCGCTGCTTAGCGCATTATTAACCATGAAGTTTAAAGTGCTGCATTTGTTAACCACATTATTACTGATATAGCAAGAATATTTACGCTAACCTCGTTAGGCAACAATAGAAATACCAAAAGAAAATGTATCCTAGCTATTTTTTGACATTTTCTTTGTCAGATTTAGTAAGACGGTGCTATCCCAACATATATAAAATTATCTGAAGTGCTTAGTTTCTGTCACACCGAGACAGTCATGAGGTCTCGGAGATATGTGGTATATTTTATATTAACTGTTGATATTTTATTTCAGTGTAGATGGTTGAGTAGGTAAACATTCTGTAATCGTATGGATATCTGTCCAAGCCGTATATTTATGTTTAAAAAAACATCTGTTTCTTCACCAGCATTTCGGTAAATATTCGAATCATATGAATGCCTAATATGTGCCTTGTGTTTTTCATAAGGTTTTAAAGTATAGTAAATTTTTCCTACAGCTACCGTGTAGGAAAAAATCCATTAACAGCTGAAATAACCAAGAGGTTATTACCTTAGCGCTAAAATCCATCAAGAGGCAGAATGAATCATTTAATCATATAGCAAACCTGAATTGAAGTCAAGCTGTCATTGACGTCTGTATGGCAACAGCAGTGACATTTTACACACTTATAGATATTTATATGAAGTTAATCAAATCAAATTCACCACACTCTAAATATGCTGCATAAATCAGCGTTTGTTTCAAGTGTGTTTGAGAATAAATTGGGGTGTGTTGATCATATGACATGTAAATAAGGTACCAGCTGAGGCATCATGCTGAATTCACTACATGAATTAATGTTTGATGAAACCCAATTTGTTTATATGATATTCCTTGTGAAAACACATTGGATGAAAGGGTTTTTAGAGCTGCTGGAAGTGACAGGGGGCTGTAGGATTGTGGAAATTACATGAATGTGTTTGCTGAGAGTGACTATTGCAGTGCTCCTCATCTCATTTGTCTAAAGTTTGCACTTTAACTGTAGTTTGTGTTTTGCTGCTGTCTCTCTCAGGTGCCTCTTCTGAAGATGACAGGATTCCCTTACCTGCCAGCTTCAACTTCATGGTGCCAAGGAAGGAGATCAGCATGGTGCCTGATATGGGCAAATGGAAAAGATCTCAGGTGTATCCATAGTGACTGGATTCAGTCTCATTTCCATCAATCACTTGCTCACATAACACTGGAGAATAGAAGAGTTTAAATAATACTAAGCTAGCGGCTATAATCTTCCATTACTTCAGAACTATAGAAATAAACACCAGTCCTCACACATGTCCAGGCTGGTCAACAGTAGATGATTCATAGGTAAAAGAGTGTGAGTGGAACTGAACTTTGTTTCTGCACAGGCGTATGCAGACTACGTTGGATTCGTCCTAATGCTGAACGATGCAGTGAAGGGGAAGAAGCTCACATGTGATTATCCTGTTTCAGAGGTACAGCCTCAGTTGACTATCACAATTATTGCTTCCTCCTCTCTCCTTTCCTTTTTTTGTTTTCCTCTGCAATGTGTAATTGTTATTTTTTATTTTTTTTCTCTCTCTTTGTGCATTTCAGACAGTAGAAAAGTTGCTGTCCCTGTTGGGAACTTTGGATCGTTGGATAGATGAGACACCGCCGGTGGACCAGCCATCCCGCTTTGGCAATAAGGCTTACCGAACCTGGTACGGCAAACTCGAACAGGTACGTGTAATGCTGCATGTCTGGCACTTTATTTTTATTTCTCTATTTTTGGGGGGGATTTTAGATAGTAGTACCAGATGGTACCAGTGAACCTCAGAGCCATGAATGTAAGATCTTAGTGTTTATCTGTGACATCATTTCCCACATTGACTAGCGTTAAACATGTAAAGCAGTAGCAACAATGGAAGAGTTTAAAGATCTGATATTGTTTGCATTTATTTGACATAACTAAACAAAATTCAAGCCTTTTAGCATCAAACAAAAATCCTGACTATTGCTACACAGTACATCAGAAGCAATTCTAGCTATTATTCTCGAATGATGATTGCATTTGACCAGTCAGTAGCTCATGCTGTTTCTAGTTTCACTCTGTGAATGATTCGTGTGTGTGTGTGTGTGTGTGTGTGTAGGAAGCAGAGACTCTGGTGTCTGCTGTTCTTCCTGATGAACTCAGTGCAGCCGCTCCAGAAGTCGCTGTGTATCTGAAGGAGGCTGTAGGCAACTCTACAAGGATTGATTATGGCACAGGTGAGTGCGTGTATGTGTCTGTGAGCGCGCGTGTGTCTGTGAGCGCGCGTGTGTCTGTGAGCGCGTCTGTGTCTGTGAGCACGCACGCGCGCGTCTGTGTCTGTGCCTGTGAGCGTGTGTGCCTGTGAGCGTGTGTGCCTGTGAGCGTGTGTGCCTGTGAGCGTGTGTGCCTGTGAGCGTGTGTGTCTGTGTGT
>JAOTRN010000030.1:7553080-7565965 GCA_028566695.1 Bagroides melapterus
ATCAATACAGCATGAATGAAGTTTTTATAAGAACAGCTCTGATAGCAGTCTGACTGTAACTTCAATTCAAATCATGGCTGAAAATTCAAAGCAATTTTATATATTTAGTGAACATTAAGAGAGAGAAACATAGAATGTGTATGGCTGCTATAACATAAGTGATAACATAAGTGTACACCTTGTTAGATTGATTAAATTTAAATTTGCTGACCAATTGCTGTGCAGTATGAGGAATACAATTTGGAGGACATGCTATTACTGTTAAATAATCTTCCTTTGTGTGATAAAACATCATAACACTCTGATTATTTTCCTATAACTGCGTGCTCCATGTCATGCTTCATAGGCTTAGCTTTCCGATTGAAGTATGATTCAAGCATTGTTAGTATAATATTGCAGTCACTCAAATATATATATATATATATATATATATATATAAAAGTCTGCTAAAAATCACTTATACAGTCCAAATGCCAAAAATGAAGGACACTTAATTTTAAACTCTAAGCACTAACCACTAGTCCTAGGTCATTTTCATATACCATTTGTTCTGTTGTTAAAGAAACACCAAGCACACCAACACACATCACAATATCTCAAACTTAACATTAATATGCACTCTAAAATCAAATGTTTCCCAGAAGATATTTAGGTTGTCTCACTAGCATGGTAACTGTTAAAAGTGCCTCCAGGAACCTTGTGGCAAATGTTAGCTTCCTAGGGTTTTAGTGTTCCAATTTCTAAAAGGATGCTCACAAAATTCATTAAACATCAAAACTTTAAAATATGAATATTTTAGTCAATAGCTGTAAGCTGAGTATATAGGTACTTTTGATTCTATTAGCCTATATTACATTATCTTATACTGTATTAAAGAAACATTAAACAATAAAACATATTCGTGTTTGCGTTAGCGAGTCAAACTGATGTATAAACTCCCGTCAATCAATGTTTTTGGAAAAGGAATATGTGATAAGGACTACATTGCCCGCTCAGGCTCGCGTCATGCGGCAGAAGCTTTCATCATGAGGGCATTGTGGGAGTTGCAGTGTGAGTGATTTGGCCCGGACGCTGCGGTGGCAGGAGGACCGCTGGGTGAAACATCAGGGCGGAGCTTCGTCTGCCTACCAGATGGATGCCTTGTGAACTTAAAGGCAAAGTAATCAAGTCTAACATAAATCGCTACACCCAGCCTCATATCGGACGCCACCATACGTCCAGGAGCGCAGTAGCCCTCCTCTGACCAGACAAACATGGCGTGTTCGACGAGGAGATAGATAGAAAAGTAAACTGTCTACATCTCCCGAGAGGTCTCTGTAAATCTGTGAGGCAAGTGCATTGATCTGTTTGGGTATTTTTTTCTGTCGGGGTCAGATAAGCTTGATTAAGAGTGAGCTATGGCGCGGTGGTGCTGCTCTGCACGGTAAGCTGCATTTGGCGCGGTGCGTTTACAGAGATCTGACACGACATACTTTATTCTGTTTCGTCTTTTCGGTTATTTTGTCTTTTTTTTTTGTTTTTGTTTTCGTAAATAGCAGTAATGTAAACTCAAGGAGTAAAGAAAGTTGTATAAAATAGCTGGATTCATTGCAACACTATGGTGCAAAAATAATCTACAAGTTTTATAGAGAAGGAATAAAATTCAGACGATTAGTTTAGACCGTCTCCGTCTCTCTCTCTCTCTCTCTCTCTCTCTCTCTCTCAAAAAAAAAAAAAAGAATCAGCCGATATGTCCTTCTCATATTCCCTATTTTATGTACTTACTTAATAATTAATTAATGAATCAGTTAATTTTCTGTTGCGCAATCCATTGCAGGTGAGAGACATATTACAAGATTTCACTTATGAGTGCGAAATTAGTTTTCGGTGTTAAAACAGTCTTACCGACAAAAGTAAACGCCACAAAATAAATTTTACATGTAATTTCCTCCGGTTCACAAATTCCGCCTGTTCTATTTCCCCTTTAAGAGCATGAGCTCAACGTAGAGGGCGGGGTCAAAGCCCATAGACTGAATTCCAACCAATCAAAGCCGCCGACCTCCACAGCGAGGACTCCGATTACGAAAGGGAAGGAGGTACTTGGTGCATATGAGACGTGTGCGCGGTTTCTAAGGCAACCGCTCGTCTTGACCTCCATGTCCCCGTTCTCGTCAGGGAAGGCTGGTTTCCATAGAAACGATCGTATCTCTGCGCGCGGCTCTTCCCGTAAAGTGATCTGGTCGGAAAGCGGCCCGTTCTTCCAGAGTGTGTCGGAAAATTCTAAAGAGAAAGAAAAAACATGGCGTTTGAGAAATAATCTAATAAAAATCTCCCATTAGCTTCGCAGGCTGTTTTCGCGCGCTATTGCTCCCATGTAGAGGCACAGGGCGTGTTTCAGAACGCCTAAGGACGTGAGAGTCCCAGCTTTCCAAAAAGCCTAAATTAATGCAGAGATTTATTTTATATGATATTTATGTTCGGGAAAAAGTTAAAGGTATACGATATTGTTTCATATTAAATCCTCCTTTGTTTTTACCAAAAAAAACCCCACTTCGTACAGTCTTAAATATTTATCAATTATTTCCTGTATATTGAATGCTTTAAATCTGCTTTGTTTTTAATAGGCTTAATATCAGGAGAACATGATTTTTATATTTAAATGTGCCATATCCACAACTGCTTATAATCCTCTTTCAGAATTTAGTGTTCTGCAGATGTGCAAATGTTTTTTTTTTTTTTAATTCTAATGAACTTTAGTCCGATAATTTTTTTTCAACTCGATATCATTACAGTCTGTTCCTTTTATTTGCTTTTGTCTTGCCCACATGTCCGCAGCAGCTGCACCGACACAAAGTCAAATAGGATGAGCACCTTTCCTTTTTCAAAATATCTCAAATACTACATGTCCTCAGGATCTCTTTATCTCTATATGATCTATTTATGAAGCTGAAGGACTCAAACATGAAAGGCCATGCTGTGACAGCCCATCCCAAACTGCCTTATTCCTCATTTACCACAGCAATTTGCCAGTGATAACATTTCTTGAATTATTAATATATACCATGTCGTACTTTTGGCTGGTTATAGTTACATTTAATGTAATGAAATGGAAAATCTGAAACAGGTTAGTTCCTGTTATCACTTATTCTGTAACAGCGTTAAGCGGTTGTCCTTTTTTTTTTTCCCTCCATCTTGAAGTAAATATGACAAAGAAATGTGGCTGGTTGTGTTACTGAGAAACTGGAAAGTCTCGTGGTGGAAAACTTGCTGTCTGTTCCAACTCGCTGATACCCGAGACTCAGGACTTCCATACATGTTAAATAAATGTCTCTGTACAGAAAGTTTCCATATCAACAATTATGAATAGCAACAATTATGAATTCTATTAGATAACAACCTAAACAGCTGTTTATTGTTAGCATGAGTATGTGTAGTGTCCAGCCTTCAAGCTGTGTGCTACATTAGGGAGTGTGTAGAAACACCAATGTAGCAGAATGAGCACATTTATACAAACCTGTGATTTGAATGCACTATTGTCAGAGAAATGTCAGAGAAATATGAATCAACACTTTCTGACCAATCAGGCTGAAGAATTCAAGAGTGCTTTGTAAAAACCACGTTAGCCTCCGTGTCTTTTCATGTTAACAAATACAGTTTTTTTTCTTACGGACTTGAAAAAGCAACATTCATTTTTTAACTGGATGTCTATAGGACATGAGAGGGTTATGTGCAGGGACATTATTTCTGGTTTCATACTTGAGAATTTTGAATAACAAATGACAGAGTTGTTAGCTAGTGCATAATATCTCTTGCCTGTCTCCTGCTCTGTTTTGCTTCCTCTGCTCTCTCTTCAGTTTCCTTCTTGGAGCTTTATCTGGAATCTCGACTTCCTGTGACCTGTCGAGACTCATCTGCATACCATGGGCTCTGCGTCGGTCGGTGTGTGTGCGTGTGTGAGTGCGTGTGTGCGTGCGTGCGCGTGTGTTTTGGGGTAGGGGCGGGGGATAATTAGTGGAGATACAGAGAATGGAAGAAAGGGGGAGCTGTATCTCACTCTCGCAAAGACACACACACACACATATATACATACACATATATACACGTGCAGGCAGGCAGGCAGCAGAGTATTTTATGTTTAAAGCCTAGCTGAATTTTCTTCTTAACACCCTTTTTTTTTATTATGGCATTATTTCAGGTAGGTTTTATACATATATGTACATATATGTTTCTCATTCATCAGTGTACATACCCTTTAAGTGAAAGTAAGAGTTACAGCTAAAAGTATATGATAAAATATGTATTTTAATTATGATACTGGAAAATTGTTTACATTCTCATTTCTGTATCACTTACTATCTGACTGTACAAGTTTATGGTGTGTAGCCTGCTAATAAAAGTACTCTATCTCATGAATGGATGCTGTTTTTTTTCTCTCTTATAGTTGTAAAATAACAAAACCTTGCATAAGGCAATACGTATTAGGTTATTTTCTTTTTAAAATATCTTTGTAAGATCTTTGTATTTAAACATGTTGCTATTATAAAATATTTAAAGTGTTTTAATATTCAGTCCGGGCCAAAGCCAGTCTTTATCCAGACATCACACACCACAGTGTTGTGAGAACAAACTCTCCTCAAATCCTTGTGTGCTTACGTCATCGCTCACTTTGTCCTCTCAAATCTGTTCGTGCTCTTGCTTCTTCTTCACTTACCGCCTTTTCTTCCCCCGTGTTCGACACAGGAGCGCTCAGGCTCGCCCACATGCAGCAATGCTTAGTCTAATGTATGCCAACCAGAGGAAAAGATAAATGTCTTCTCAGATTATATTTTGTGAGGTGAAAACACGTCATTTGTGCATTTTCAGAGGTTTATAATTCCACAAAACAGTATTTCACTTCTGACACCCATGAAAGTATGCTACAACTATAATGCTGTGATGCATTACCTCTGTTGAAAATTAATTAGTCAAAATATTTGGGAACTATCGCTACTGACTCCATGGTACCTGGTTTCATGGCCACATCCCAAGTTGTATACATAGATACTATGTATAAAATTATTAGATCACTGAAAAACTATGGAAAATTAGTGATGCATTGATAACCACATACTGTCCATAACATGGCAGCTGACTACATGTTTCATAATCTATACAGCAACTTCGTATAAATCTAAAGCAGTCTAATAAAAGTTCATGTTACCTGACACCAAAGGCATTTGGATTTGAGTTGAAAATCATAAATATAAGATTATAGATCAGAATTCCAGCTTGATTTTTCCGTCTAGATGGCTAAACGACAACCATTACTTCCCATGATTAAGTAAAAAAGTAGACGAACACTTAGTCTTAAAGTAAATAACACTTAATGTTCACTTGTAAGTTTTCTGCTTGCAATAATATCAAGCAACTGATGCTTCCCTAGTTGACGTTTCATTTTGTTGGGTTTCTTCCTTTAGTCTCCTCTCTGTTGAGTTAAGGTGATTGACTTGTCCAGTTCATGGTTTTCCCCATATAAAGTGCTTTGTTGTGATAGCAGCATGTTTTGGATCATTGGATCATCTTGCTGCATGATGAAGTTCCTCTCAATTCAATTGGCTGCATTTCTCTGTAAATGAGCAGATAATGTTTCTGTACACTTCTGAACTCATTCTGCTTCTAAAATCAACAATAAAGTTCAATCAACAATAAAGATTAGTGAGAAGGAGCCATGTTCTAGCCACGTTCCAGAAGAGGCCATGCAAGCCCAAGCCAGGACACCATGACCTCCACCATGAGCAGATCCTTTCTTTCTCCATACTGTTGCTTTCCATCAGCCACAGAAGTTTTGTGGCTCATCTCTGTATTTCTTTGTGAATTTTATTGTATTCTTCTTACTGCTGATGACTTGGTGTGGCCTTTTATATTTCTGCTCTCAAACAGTGGATTATTATAACTTCACCCTTGACCTGTGGAGGTAGTTGATGATGTCACCGACTGGTATTTCTGTCATCGACTGCTGTTGTTTTCCTTGCCTGACCTGTTTGATCACTGGTTGTTAGTACTCCAGTGGTTTCTTTCTTTTTCAGGACATTTCAGATACGCAGTTCTTGTGCAGTGACACTTTGATTGTCCATCATTTTCTGCCTTAAAATGCCTTTTCTCCCAGAGGCATCTCTCTGGTTTTTGTGCTGGTTTATTCGTATTAGTAAAAAATGCAGTCTTCAGTCAAAATCCAAACCTAGAGTAGATTTTTTAAATTAGAGTTTTTAATTCTTTATCTTTAAATAATCAGTGTAACAGGGTACACCTGAGCAACAAGAAATACATGTCAAACACATTTTTCCAATATTTATGATCATTTGGATAAGCAATAAAAGGATGCCATCTTTGCCATATCTTGATATAAAAAAATCATGAAATGAAAGCTGGAATTTAAACTCTGACTCTTCTTTTGAGCTCAAACCAAAATGTTTTTAGTGTATTCTTTTAAAGGAGACTGTTAAAAATGGCCACTGGGTTTAAAATATATTTCCTTTGTAAATGAAGTACAGTAGGAGACAATTTATTAATACTGCATGATCGAGTACTGTTAATCAGAATATCAGATCGGCTGTAGGAACGAGGCCTCGGGTAATCACATGCTGCTATTCGGTGTAACAGCATAAGTTCGATTGTGATATTGTTTCCGTACAACAGATTTATTAATAAGAAATTAGTATAGAGCAACTGACATTTCAGAAACTGTATGGTCAAGTATTTTGTTTAGTTTTGTTCGATCAGCGAAAACAGTTCCCAGAGAAACCACAGCTGGATAGTGTGGTACGTGTTTCCATGGCAACACGCAGACCTACAGACAGACCATAGTAAGTGTACTAACTATCTCAATTTAACAAACTATTACCAGAGCTGGACTTGTAAGTTCACAGACACAAACACAGACAAAGACAAGAGTTATTGTATGTCAAAATATTTTGGCACCCTTAGACTACTGTAATAAACAGTATAGTACTCTTTTCATGGCCTCCTATTTTGACACACTTAACATATAGAATAGGGTTTAGGATATAGACATTGCCCTGCTTCATGTGTGTTTTCTTTCTGCTTTTTTGCATCAAAGTTCACAGGATGTGTTGAGTCAGGTATTAGCCAACACCCATCACCCAAAATAGTATTGGAAAATTAAAGCTTGCTTAAATGGTACATTCAGATTAAAACTGAAAAAGGAAAAAAAATGTTTTCAAAAAAGACCTTTTCATCAGCTCCGTTAGTCATTCTCTGTCTGACATTTACAAAATGGATGGTCTGTGTGTAGGCTGCTAAGAATCCCGCTAAAGTGTGATATTGTGATATTGCAGGGAAGCTAAATGAAGACAGTTTTCACATAAACTTGAATCAGACAGATTACTTCAGGATGTTGTGAAGCAGAGGCCTGTAATTATTTCAGTGCCACTGTTCACAGAGTCAGAAGAACTGCGCTGAGCTGGAGTTGTGATTTGCTAGCATACTTCCCGCTTAGCTTCAGGGAGTGTCCGTGCTCTGAGGAAACGGGTCAGGAAACGGCGAGTGAGTTGTGTGTACAATCCTGCTTTAATGCACTCCCTCTGCTGGTGTCCACTCTGTCACCCTCGCAAAGAAAATTCGAGCCGTTACGGCTCAGCCAGGAGAGGAGGGAGGAAAAAAAAGGAGGGATAAAAGGGCAGGAGGCACACATTCTTCTATCTTTCTATGCTTAATATAGAAGGCACCAGCAATGTCGTAGTCTAGTTCACTTCTTGCTGCCTCTGTGTTCCGTAGCTAATCACTGATTTTTGAAAGTATTTTAATCTCATAATGGAATATCTGTGTTGTGCTATTGCTAGAGCAAAAAGGGCATTAGTCCATCCAGAGCAAAAGAGGGATTTCCTGTTTGTGGGTTTGTAATCCGATAGGATTAATAATGAAAGAGTTGAAAAGCAAAGAGAACAGCTGTTTCGTATGCACAATTAGTTTATCAAGGCCAATGTTTCTTTCTTTCTGTCTTTTCCCCCCATTTAGATTTTCATTGTTCAATGGAAAATCCTATTTTCACATTTGATTGAGTGAGACAGGGTTGGCTAGTTTTTTAAGAATCTGGTCACAGAATTCCTGCAACATGTTCAGGAAAGCTGGAACACCCGGAATTCTAGAAAAGGGGCCTGAGAGAGAGAAAGAGAGAGCGAGAGAGAGAGAGCCAAGCACTCCATAAACAAACACTGCAGCAAGCGTTAATATAACCCACATGCTTGCGCTCACGAAGAGGGGGTAGACGCTGGGAGGGAGCAGGTACTTTCCAACTGCTTTTCTGTAGTTCACATTTTGAAGCACTGCAGCTACACCAACTTCAAGTCTGTCTATACATGCAAGGAAATGCTGCTTTGTTTTTTTTTTTAATAGTTTTAACATTATTTTACTTTATAAACTATGCTACATCCTGTCATTGAACATCTAACTGTAACTGTGTAAGAGAACTTTTTGCAGCCAGAGACGCCTTTCAGTAAAAAAAAAAAAAAAAAACGTTCACAGAGCCTCTTGTGTTCACAACACAGATTTGTTGTTCTGCACATAAACCTCACGTGTGAATTAATCTGACATCAGGGTCACAGTTCACAGCTTGTGAACTAGCATATCATAGAAGTTTTGTTTTCTGCTTTTAGAAGTAGAATATGTAAGAAAAATAACAGTAACAGGAAACTGTATACGGAAATGGTCACAGGAAGGGCAGAAAATGAGCTTAGATAATAAACTAGGGCAATTGAATGTTCTAGAAGTTGCTAGCTGTGATTTAGCTGGTTGTTAGCTACCTGCTAACCTGCTAATGTTTACTGTTTACTGAAAGCTTGCAGGCATGTTTTTAGGCTATTCTACACAGTAAATTACAAGACTTGTAAAGATGGTATGTGAAATAAAATGACAGACAGCTAGTCTGTGTTCAGGTTAAGCGAGACTAAGATAACAGATGCAAAGGTTTCCCTAGTTTTGTGTTTTCTCTTAAGATTATTGCACAGAGACCCTTATTAAAGTTATTAGAGTTAAAATGTGACTATTTTTAATTTTGTGGCAGCTAAATATGACTTCTTTTGTTGTTCAAACATCATGTATTATTTGGGGGGGGGGCAGTTTGAGAATTAGCATTAAGGTGATGTGTGCTGATGGTACAGTATATGAATGCAACAATGCCAGTGACTCTTGTAAGTCTTTATATATCATCTAGATTGAAGAAATGGTCTGGGTTTAATATCAGTCATCTCCATGCTTAGGTTCCTGTGGGCATGATGGTGTAATTCTGTGATTTCTCTTTCTCACTCCTTTTAACATACACCAGTTGCCTTGTGGTTGCAGTTTAATATATGAAGGCCAATAGAAGCTTGGATTCTGGCATCAATATATTAATTTGTGACCACATCTTATTAAAAAATAACCATGTCCCCTTAGCAGATTCATAGACTAGAGGAAGTGGCAGCAGTTTAGAAATGGTACAGCCCATTTTTGGTCTGTTTGGCTTTGAATATGATATCCATTCATTTTTTAAACCACTTATCATACACAGGGTACAGGGAGCCATCTCATCATAGGACAAAACTGCACACACACACTAAAGACTATTTAGAGATGCCAATCACCTTGCAGTGCATTTCATTGGACTGGGGGAGGAAACTAGAGTACCTGGAGGAAACCCCCTGAAACACAGAAGGCACACACATACACAGGGAGGAGGTGGGAATTGAACACCACAACCCAGTATTGAATTATTTTTGAATTATTATAATGCAATTTTATTTTTGGAATTTTGACCCACAGACCACAACCCATTCATATCATATAGTATTTACCATTATAAATAACCATTTTTCATACCTTTTAAGTTATTGAGCTTTAAAATAAATTGTTCCATTTGCAAATTTTGGTAGTTATTTGATGTGCGGTATCTCTGACTCTACTTTCAGAAGGTGGAGTGTATAGTGCGCGTCGTTCCCGGTGACTAAGCCAAAAATATCCTGCTCTCAGATGTTTTAGGATGAAAATGGAGTACACACTCCTGGCTGTAAGGCACGCTTAAATGTTGTGCTACACCTATTGTACCTCATTGGCCTGCAATCCAATTAAGCATTTATCATATTAATTGTTCATCCCAGCAGCACTTGAGTGCTTTTAGCATGCACACAAACACGCACACGCGCGCGCACACACACACACACACACACACACACACACACACACACACACACAAACACCTCGATGCACATCCTTATTTTTTTGGAGTTGTGTTGTATGTTGCGACATAAATAGATCAGACAACATAAAGGGCAAAGGGAAAGCACAGTGTGCCTGTGACACTCATTTAATGAAGTCTTCATTTATAGCAGTGTTTCATTAATAGCCCTTTTTTAAACAAATAGAATGAAACCCTCTGTGCTGGTCAAAAGAGGTGCCAAGAGCCTATTCGTTTGAACATTTTTCTCATTTCGCACTGCATAATGTGAGGAATTAATGATATTCTTCTGTGTGTGTGTATGTATGTGTGTGAGTGGGTGGTTGGGTGTATATGAATTTGCAGGAATAAGGAAAAAGGGCAATCATTGAGAAATATCTGCAGCTCAAATGAACCCAAAGTGTGTTAATAAAAGTCAGGATTCACTTTGTTAATGAGCACCAGGATGAGACCTACAACCCACATTAACCTCTAGAACCCAAGAATGTAGGTCAGATGACCTCAGCCTGGGTTTAGAGTAAATATATTAGACACTGATTCTGACACTATATCATGATAAAATGTAAATTTATTTATCTGGGCCAATTTTTACTATTAAATGAACCATGACGTCTGTTTAGAGGTGTTGCTGTGTCATCTTCAACAGAAGAATGAAATTTGGTCATAGAAGCCTTTTACCTATTACCACCACATATACATTACAGCACAGTGGAATTCTTTTCTTCAAATGTCCCTGGCACAAAAGGGTTGGGGTAGGAGCACAGGGGCAGATATGATACAGTACCCCTGGAGCAGAGAGGGTTAAGGTCCTTGCTCAAGGGCTCAGCAGTTGTAGCTTAGCAGTGCTGGGGCTTGAATCCTGACCTTCCAATCAACAACCCAAAGCCTTAAACACTTGATATACCACTGCCCTAATTTTGTGTGTTAGTTCACTGTACATGACATTTGTGCAGTCACAGTCGCTTGCTAGAGTCACACCTTAAATAAAGAAAGACAGTGAGCTAACACAGTGAGCTGACTACCTAGCCACCTGTCAGGATGTGACCTCTGAATGGGATTCAGTGTAGTGGAGCGAATCTGAAGTGTCCACAATAATATCACATCCATATGTTGAATATCAACAGTGTTTACTTGCTGAAATCAAAATGACATTATAATTATTGTTATAATTTTATAATGTAGCACGTCCAGGAAAAACACTTCTTTTTGATGATTCATATATCTGCAAATTTTCTTGATTTTCTAAACAAGTGCCTTCTTGAATCATATTTTTCGTCCTGCCCCTGGAGGCATGACTTGTTCTATTGAAGTAGCTTGTTTGCAATAAACAAGGATTGGCAGTAAACAAGGCTGTGTGTCTTCCTGCACACTTTCCCCTTTTGCAATCATCCCTTGGCTGTGAAAAATCCTGTTACAATTTTTTTTCTTTCGAAGAGGGAGGATTTGGTTCAAGGCGTATGACAGTGTTTGACCATCTTGACGCCGGAATACGTCACTTCCTCAGACTGAGCAAGTCTTAACACACCATCAGTCTTCTTCATCAGTAAGAAGAAGTAAAAGGCTCTCTTTGCTCTTCTTCATATGTAGCTAGCTTTCTAAACTCATGTTAGGGTTGTTTAGATGAAACAGGGGTGTGGTGTATTTCCACTTCTGCTTCGTGTTGCATAAGTCAGTCAAAAAGTCAATTTCGCTTTGGTTTCAGAAGGAAATACATACATAAATATATACCTACACAGCATGGAAGCCATTTGACGGTGACATGAAGTTGAGATGGTTTGTCACGATGCGTTCGAATGGGATATATGGTTAAAACCCCTAAAGTTTTAGCTCAGTAGTACCACATGACCTTCATATAATCACATGTAGAATTAACATCTGTGATTTCTGTCAATGAATAGCACATATGATGTCAGTGAAGATGACATAACAATAATAATAATCATCATCATCATCATCATCATAATAATAATACATCTTTATTATTTTATTATTTTCTTCAATAAAGTGCACATAAAATCAACTTTAATCATAAAGCCATTATCAGATTATCTAAGATTTCAGTTATTTAGTGCATGTACACCATTAACTTGATATCTTTTATCTTTCTGTGTATAAATGACCTATGACTGCAGATGACAACATGAGGTACAAACTCCCAAATAAAACCAGTACATGCTCTGAGAGTGGCATACTGGCATCTAATGACCACAAGTGAGTGAACTGTGCTTTCAAAGAAACAGCATGAGATCATCCGTACAACCTTCTGAGTTCATCACAGGGTCATTCGCCTAGTGGCTGATGAAATAGTTTTGTACTCTACTGGTAACTGCATGCAAGCTCCCAGTAACAGAACTGGACTTTCCTGCTACTAATCTGGAGCGAGATTCCCAAAACCACAAGCATAATTATTTGATGGTAATAGTTTTATGGTAAACTATGTCCAGAGGATGTGTTTTGTAGGTGTGTGTGTGTGTGTGTTTTGTAGGTGTGTGTGTGTGTGTGTGTTTTGTAGGTGTGTGTGTGTGTGTGTGTGTGCTTGACGGTAATAGTTTTATGGTAAACTATGTCCAGAGGATGTGTTTTGTAGGTGTGTGTGTGTGTGTGTGTGTGTGTGTGTTGTAGGTGTGTGTGTGTGTGTGTGTGTGTGTGCTTGACATCAGCACTGTTTCGAGCAGTTTAGATGCTGTGCTAGCACAACA
>JAOTRN010000030.1:7576209-7592429 GCA_028566695.1 Bagroides melapterus
ACATGAGGATGGAGAAAAAAATCTCAGTGATTTCATTGATTTTGAGCATGGCATGTTCGTCTGTACCAAGTGGGCCGTATGTGTATGTGTGTGTGTATTCGGTCCTATATGTGTTAAACTTGGGATTTTCACACACAAGAGTCTCCAGTGTTCAATGGTGTAATGAAGAAAAAACATCCAGTGACAGTTGATGTTGGTGGAAATGTCTTGTTAATGAGAAAATCTGATGATGAAAATACAAACAGGACAGTTGAAGCTTAGAAAAGGAAAATCACTTTTTCCAATCTTCATCTGTCCAATTGCAGTGATTCCTGTAGCCTCAGATTCTCTACTCAATTCAAGTTTATTTTATTAGTATATCAATGGACATTTTAATCAAGATTTACAGAACATAAGACATATAGTACAAAAAAGTTTATTATTCAAAGATTATTATATAAATGTTCAAGATTAATATTAGACGTTGAGTTCACCACAGTTCACCACTACTAAATATCAGTTGCATTATTTAACAAAGAAAGTATGAAAGCTGGCAACTCAGCATGTACGAAGTTGGAAAGGAAGAAGCTCTCTCAGTATTTGTGTGTGTGTGTGTGTGTGTGTGTGTGTGTGTGTGCGCGCGTGTGTGTGTGTGTGTGTGAGTGTGTTACATTTTTAAGAGGGGCAGGTCTCATTAATCCACTTTACAGCTCTGAGATGAGGGGGGATGCAGCAGTGGAAGTGATAAAATATGGTTACCGTCACAACCACATGTAAATCTCTCTGTTCACACACACAGCTACACACACTTAAGAATACAGTACTGTGAAGGAGTGAGAAGTGAACATCAAAGTTAATCAGAAATTGTAACAAATTGACTTCAGCACAGCTGTGTTCAGTGGTCCATGGTTAAGAGGTTGAACTACTGCTTTGAAGCTTGTGACTTCAACTCTCAAAACCATCAAGCTACCACTACTGGGCCCTTGAGCAAGGCCCATAACCCTTAACCACTCAGTTGTATAGAATAGAGTGTCTTGTCCATGGCCTTCTGCTGTTGTATCTTCATGGTATCTTCTGTGTCCTGAGATGCTTTTCTGCTGACTGCGGTTGTACAGACTGATTATTTGAGATTCTCTAGCCTTCCTGTCAGTTCAGTCGAGACTGGTTATTCTCCTCTGACCTTTCTCTTCAAACAGGCATTTCATCCCTCTGAGCTACTTCTCTTGCTCGATGTTTTTCACATCATTCTCTCTGTAATGTCTGTAGGAGATCATCAGTATCATAAATACTCTGACCAGCCTTTCTGCACCAGCACCTTCACCTTCACATTTCCCCAACTGTGATTTAGAGAAGCTCTTGATCAGTTATCTGTATGATTTTATACACTGATCTACTCCAACACAATTGATTTAATCATAATGAACATGTGTACAGATGTTCCTACTAAAGTGGCTGGTGACTGTATGAATTGAGTTTGTAGTTTTTTAAGCATCCAACACATAGTGGATCTTTGTAAGTATAACACGTTCTTGTTTTACAAAAATTGAACACATTGACAAATGTGTGAACTCTAACTATAAGTGTTATTTTTAACACAAGAGTGTATCAAAAGAAAGCTGAAAGAAAGATGTTGATTTTGGTTAAGGGTTAATGTTCCCTCTGTTTCAAGGTTCTCTCCTGTAAGCACTTGATAACGGTGGCGGTGGATCCGGATCCTTTTGGGTGGGAGGCCAATCCGACACAAAGGGCTATTTAGCATAAACATTCCACCTTCTGGAATGTTCTGGGGGTGCAAAGAAACCTGGAGAGGGAAACCTGAAACTCAGGATCAAATCAAATCAAATCAGGTCCTTTGGAGCAACATTGTTACTAGTACACACAAGGACAAAATTGTTGGTAGCTTTCCATTAAAGAAAGAAAATCCCACAATGGTCACTGAAATAACTCAACTAATAATAGTTTGCTCTCAAGGAGTGGACCAAAATACCTGTGGACTTTTTTATTATTTTTATTTATACAAAATTATTCGATTGCAGTGATTGCCTTAAAAGGTTGTGCACAAAATATTAAGTTAAGATACCATCATTTTTGTCCAGGCAAGTTCCATTAGTTTTCTTTTTAATACTTCTGTTGAACCACAATTCAAATTCAAAGCAGTATCTGATTTGCATTAGTCAATTTTCATTCAATTTTTGTTATTTCAGTGACCATTGTGGATTTTTTTTTCTTTAATAGAAAAGTAACAAAAATTTTATCCATGCGTGTATGTACCACAAACAATTCTGTTCCATGACCTTTTCATGACCTTTGCTTTGCGATCTTACATTAGTGGACAGTGTCGTAGTGACACACGTGATGTGAAGATTTATTTATTTGTGCACAAAACATTGTTAAACCTTCAGTATGAGAACATGCAAAAGTACATAGTTGCAATACTGTGCTGAATTTTTAGGTTACAGAATAAGGTTACAGGTAATTTTACGTTACAGAAACCTTTTTTTTTGTTAAAATGTGCATGACATTATGAGGAAAAAAAATAAAGAAATTGTTAAAAGATGTTAAGAGCTTTGAAAACGTTGAGGCTGAGGAGAAGAATGCAAAAAAAATTTCAAAAACATCTCTGATGATTTACTTATAAAACTGCAGAGAATTGATTCAGATTTAAACAGTAGATAAATTGCAGTCACACCAAATGTGGATCTGATTTAGTTTTTAACTGTTGACTGTGATTCATAATACATTTTTATATTATTCAAAACGTTCAATTTCATTCTTTTAGTCTTCATTCCCCCAGATGTGTCTAAAACATTTACTCAATACTGTATGTCATAGAAATCTGAGTAGGACAAACAGCACCTGGAGAAATGTACCACCCACAGTAAAGGCATAAATTAACCACAACATCTTAGAATACTCACGTAACTGCTACTGTCTTCACACCGGGACTTCAGGATCGGTGCTGAGGAAATGCTGCATGATTTGCATCTGAAACACTGTAACTGTGAAATGCTCTCAGTTTTCAATACTGCAAAAGAATATCTTAATAAATTGAATGTGATTTGTCTTGAAATATAGTCAGATATGTGAAATCTTTTTTTTTTTTTGCTTTGCTTTGTGAATTATCTTGCTTTGGCATTTTTCCACATGTAAACTGGTGATAGCTGAAAGCTCTGGGATAGTCAAAGCTACTTTCCAGCCACCACTTGGCGGCTGCTCCTACTTGGGGCTAGAAAAAAAATCATTTTATCGAACTGTAATATGTTGTTTTCCCTTCCCTTATTTGTTGCTGTTATTTTCTTGGCATTTTGCTGAAGGGACGACGGTCCAGCGGTGCACAAATCAGCATGGAACCATGGCGAGCAAGGAGGTCACAAATAGGATGGGAACCGCTAAACCGATAAGACAGCTGCTGCAGAGTGGGAACGTTCAGCGTTTTGCTTCTGTTTGTTCTCTCTCTCTCTCTCTCTCTCTCTCTCTCTCTCTCCTCTGTTCACTAGGTTGCTGCAGGCTTTTACATAAACCAGTTTGGAGCCTCAGTTCTCACCTCAGCACAAATGCTGTGGAGCTAAGGAAAACGTGTTAAATATTTCATTTTGCCTTTTCCTCGCACTGTCTGCTTGTGACGAATTAGGGCTGTAATATGGCATTGTTTTTTTTTCTTCTCTTTGTTATGGTTGTATAACCAAAATCTGCTTTTACATTGATATTCTCAGGAGAAAAAATAGTAACAAATGGTTGAGGAAGTAACGTTTTGGGCAAAAACATCCATCAAGTCTTATCCACCATCACTCATACCTATATTTAGACCAGTGCTTTGGGTGATCTTTCAAATAGTATAGGGATTAACTTTTTTATTGACTTGTTGTCTGGATTAGACGTTTTTCAGCCCTCTCCTAGTTTGCCACTTCACGTAAAAAACCAATGATACCCAATTACAAATTAAGATAGAGTAACTTCATGAGAGGGCATATTCACAAGCTGTATAGTATCTTCTATCCACATACATACTGTATGTATAAGATATGTATATGCAGTGTACATGCATAAGCCACATTATCAGGCATGAGAATCCCTCATGAGCGAGTCTATAATACTGTTACTGGCTTTATGTTCTGCTGATCTATTGATTGACATCATACATGTCTACTAATCACCAGTGATGTAAATAATAACATACCTGCACAGCCAAAAATTTGAGCTGAACCTACATTTCCTCAATATCTATGTCTTTGCAGCTATTATAATTTGTGCTAGCAATTAGCATGAAAACATAGATTTTAAAATCCTTGCTATTTGTTACATTGCTAGCTATTTTTTTCAAAATGTCCTTTGTCCAAAATTATTATCTCACTTGAGGGCAGGCTTTTCTATATGAATGTTTCTGTTCTATTGTGTTTTGACGTAGTTGAGTAACGATGGACATTTTTGTTGGCTCAGGCTTGGTTTGACAGAATTGCGTCTAGGGGTACCTACTCCTGATATCCGTTGGGAATACAGTACCTGCTTGCAGTACCACTACCTGCTTGCATGCATCTCAGCATGTGCTGTGTTGAAATCCGGAGATGGACACTGAATGTTATGTAACACTCAATTTTACAAAGACTTGAAGGGAAGAGTAGGTGATGACATCGGATGGAAGTTGTGTTTTATGCGTAGACCTCGTGCACCTGTATGGGGCATTCCCAGAGTTACTGAAGGAATCAAGGATTTTGGATTTGAAAGTTCATAGAATTAAATAAAATACAGCGTTCTTGACCTATTTTGACCAATTGCTTGGTCATTGCAGTAACATGCTCACATTCACTACACACAATTCCACTCTGACACTGTGTGACCTTGTGAATGTCAGTCATGCTTCAGTCAGCTTTGCACATTTATATTGATTACACAACTGACTGGATTAGCAACAGAATATCAAACCTTAACATAATGCTAACCTCACACTTGAACTCTAAATGGGATTACTTTTCATTCACATAAACTCTCAAATCACATTCTCTGATTAATACAAAAATGGTTGCATATTATTTGCATGAGTGGTCTGAAACATGATAATTGAGGTTAATGTGGTAGGAAATATGTTAATAATTGAGGGAATAGAGACAATAAAAACTATTGTAATGTAGAAGACCTTAGAGTCTTCTGGTACATCATGTACCAGTAAAAAGTACAGTGACAGAGGCTGTATGGAGCCCTACATGATCTGGAATTTGGACATGAATTAATTTAAAGAATTAAATTAAAAGAAAGAAAGAAATAGAATCTTGTTGTAATGTCCAAAAGGTAAATTACAAACTGTGCGATTGCTACATGTAGTAACAGTACAGAATGTGCAAACAGTAGAAAATGGGCTAAAAGTGCTCTACAAAATGTGTGATGTGTTATGTGTAGTACCTGTAAAAAGTTACAACTACCAACCAACTAATAATACCAAGCAGCCACTACTACCAACCAATCAAGGGAGGGTACCAGCCAGCAAAGGATACCAATCAATAGATAATACTACTAACCTACCAAGACTTCCAACCAGCTACGACTGCTAACCAAAGACAATACTAGCAAGATTACTAACCAACTGAGACTACTGAGCAACCAGGACTACCAATCAATGAAGACTACCAAGACTATCAATCGGAAAACTAGGATGTTGCAATTATCCCAAACTACCAACCAGCCAAGACTACCAACCAAGAGTCAACACTACCAAGAACACTAACCAACCAAGAATCAATGCTGCCAACACTATCAACCAATCAGTACTACCAACCAGCCAAGACTACCAACCAAGAGTCAGTACTACCAAGACCAAGTAAAACTACCAACCAGGACTGCCAACTAACCAAGACAACCAACCTATAGTCAATACTTCCAAGACTACTAACCAACCAAGACTACCAACCAGCCAAATCTACCATCCAAGACTAATAAGCAAGTCAATACTAGGATGTTGCAATTAGCCAAAACTACCAACCAAGACTACATACCCACCAAAACTACCAAACAAAATCAATACTACCAACCAGAAAACTAGAATGTTTCAATTAGCTAAGCTTAGATGATTAACTATGGGTTGTTAAACCATATTATATTTCTACGTTAACCATTTAAAAAACTATATCACACGTCGCCCTGCACAGTATCTCACCGTAAGGCCTTTGAAAGTATTAATGAGTTTTTTTCACTCCACTTGAGGAGGAGTGGATGTGCATGATGAATATCTCAAACAAAGCAGTGAACACTTTAATCTCACTCGTACCATGTTTCTCTTTTGCCTTGTGCTTGGTTCATGCATCTCGCTTGTCTGGTTCCTCGCGCCCCTTTTGCAGTGTTCCTTTGCTTCAAAGGGAGACAGTTCACACTGTAGGCCATGCAATTAGGGTGTCTTCTCTTCTACTTTCTCGGTCCTTCTCCCTCTTCTACCCTCTATTTGTCTTTTTCTTTGGTATCCATCTCTCTTTTTGCTCTCCTCCATGCACCTGTTGCCCTTTTCCCGCCATATTTTCTTGGATCGGTTTTCAATAAAGGCAAACAGGGAAGAAGAAAGCACACTAGATGCTCCCTTTGCAAGACAGCTGAGGGGGAGAATGTGCGTTAGAGAAGAGAAGCTGGAAATAAGCAGCTATATTTGGTAGCTCACCACATCACAATGAGGATAGTAAAAGAGCAGGATGGAGAGAGAGAGACAGAGAGAGAAATGCGATTGCATATACTAGGCATGGAAACTGGATGTAGCACTTTATTCCTCTTTTTCTCTGTCACTTCAAGTCAGTACCACAAAACATAAAATAATAAAATAGTAGACAGTTCATGTTGACCAACGTACGTTCCTCTCCTCTTCTCTAATACAAACTGCTACTCAGTTCTCAATGTTCCATTTATGAGGTGTATAGTCTATACAAATCTGAATGAAAAAAAATTATTATTATGAGCAAAAGAGGAGTAGATTCACTCATTTGGACATTCAAATAAGATCACTACAAAAAACAAAACAAAAAAAAAACCCCTCAGATAAATATTGATTTAAACATTGGAATAAAGTCACAATACTTATTTATTACTTTAGACTATTTATAATTTTATTGGGTCTTCTTATATAAGTACATACAAGTCTGAAAGGTTTCCTCTTCTCTTTTCCAGTCAGTGTCTGTAAGATGTATGCACTGAGTAACTGAGTATGTATAGACTGAATAACATTGATTATCTTATTACAATAGTACCTGTCAAGAGGTGAGATATATTAGGCAGCAAGCTAACAGCCAGTTCTTGAAGTTGATATGCTGAAAGCAGGAAAAAAAATCTACAATCATGTGGATCGGAGCTACGCTGACAAGGACTAACATGCTGAGCCACACTGACAAGGAACAAATTGTGATGGCTATATGACTGGGTCAAAGTGTCTACAAAACCGCAGCTCTTATGTGGCGTTCCCAGTGTGCATTGATTAGTGTCCAGCAAAAGTGGTCCAAGGATTGATGGACCTTGATGGCCTTGATGGGTCAGAGTCATATTGGTAGCACAAGCAAGACTCAGATAATATTAAGCAGCTGGATTTAATGTTACTGCTGCTATGTGTATATAATGATTCATCAATGTAGAAAAAAAATCCAAAACTTTTCCAGTTTATCATCTACTGTATTCTTTCTGCTTTCCTAGAAGGCATTTTTTCAATCAATTTGAAAAAGCATATTGAAGTTTAATTGAAAGCTAGTTCAAATTGAATTGTATACTGTGTACACTGTCACTCAGAATATGTGTCTGTTTATTCCTCTAAAAAAACCATCCATCCAACAGTATAATTCATATTAGTACCTGTATTTGCTTTTGTATCTGCTTATTCAGTATAATGCATTCATATTTAGTCAGATCCCTACTTTAGATAAAAGCATCTGCCAAATAAATAAAGATCCTAAATTTATTTTCCTGCAAATCCAATTTTCAGATAAAAAAGTCCCAGTATGTCCAGTACCAGTTGAAAAAACAACAGATAATATTTCATTTTAACGTGCTCCCTTAACTTTATTTAGTGAACGCAGTCTTTCCTGGTCACACTGACAGACTGCACCAGATTTACATGTAAGTTGTTTGACCCCAAAAGCATCATAAAATTTATACCAGCCAAACTGCTAGAGGAAGCATTCAGCTTAATGCCCAATTAACAATGATGTTTGTTCTGCAGTGCTTTTGTGAAACTCAGTACTATATATAGCAGATAACTGAATAAAGTGTGTGCATACTGTTAAAGAAGCTTAACCACTCTTTACATCCGTGGTGAGCAGAAAAGCATCTCACAATGCACACTGAAGCTTTAGACAGATCCAACAACAGCTACCACACTGATGACAACATTCATCTGGATCAGGGTAGTGCTGGATCCAGAGCCTACACCTTCTATAGGAAAGGAGTACTTGTTATCGTTCAGTTTTATATTTTTACACCATTTGTCGACACCTGTATGTGGGACTTTTCCAAACTGTTGCCACACAAAATTGGAAGCAAACAGTTGTCTAGAATGTCTTTGTGTGTAGGTTTCACAGAAACTAAGAGGCCCAAAAACCTGTTCCAGCATGACAATGTCCCTGAGCACCAAAGCAAACTCCATAAAGACATCTAGTGGAAGACAATGTTGGAGTGGAAGAACCTACAAAAAAACTGTCCTATACAGAGCCCTGACCTCAACCCCACTGAACACCTTTGGGATGAACTAGAACACTGACTGAACCTTAGTCCTCCTCATCCAACATCAGTTAAAGTCTTCATTAATTTTTCATACTTCTTTTATAGCAGCAGCTCTGAGAGTCACTCTGATGGAGGTTTATATTAACATGTTTGTTCTAACATGTTATCGTTGCTATAGTAACAACTTACAAAGGGAATTTTATGAAGGATGGACCATACAAATTGAATTAAAAATGTGTGTAATTGTTAATACTGTAAAATATTCGGTGAGGAAAAATGTTGCTTACATTTTATTGTGTTGTCAGAGTCCGAGGCGACACTGTACATGTTCTGATTTCTCAATAACATGACAAGCTGTGTTACAGATTTTGTATTTTTTAAACAGATTTTTTCTTCTCTTTTTTAAGTGGTGTGAACAAATGTTCATAACATGAGTGATAATAAGAATCAACTTGCTTCACAGACCATCCACAAATTTAAACATAACTATGAATGGGTACACTTTAAATAGGTCAATCTTTAATAATAGAAAAAAAGTTAAAAAATTGTAATTGCTAACAATTTATAAAAGGATTAAAACTCTTGCTATATGCTTTTAGAGAAAATAATTACCTTTGGGCTGGTGAAGGCTCCACTTCACATCACACCAGCTCATCATGGCTTATTGTGGTAAAATATAATAACACCACAGCACATCAGCGTTTATTCATACCTTAGTAATATTTTTAAATTAAGAAAGTGGCAAACTCTAAATGAAATCTCTGTGACTAACTTTACCACCTGTTCATCCTTGTAACATATTGCATGTTACAGCTTCACTCCGTCGTGTCTTGTTTGGTAAAGAACAAAACAGATTACGGACAAGAAACATAATATACCCTGGGAAAATAATGGAAAAAAGAGGCAACTCCAGTCCTGTTGATTACCATGGCTGAGGGAAGTGTCCTAGATCTGAGAGGGAAATGAAAGGGAGTGATCAAGATTAATGGGCCCCCAACACACTGTATGCTGTAGAATGGGGGAAAAGCAGACATGCGTTCCAAGAGGATAAGAACAAGCCTTGGGTTTGGTCTGTCTCTTCTTGTTTTATCAGAATCTTCTTGTTATACACCAGACCGTATTTTTTCTTTCTTAGGCTTGTGCCTTTTAGTCTTTAAAATCTTTTTTTTTTTGTAGATGGCTGGATGTTTTTGTGAACTACACCAAAGCCTGAAATTTCTTAAAAATTTTTTGCGCTTTACTTCCGCTCCAAAATCTCTGTACATATCTGTCAGTGTATATTATGATGTCTGTGTAAGTGTGTGTTTGTGTGGATAGGACATACTCACAGTGCTTGTATGTATTATACTACTTATGTATATTTGTTTGTCTCTGCGTGTGAGATTGAGAGAGCTGGCTATGCATGCGTGTGTGCGTGAGTGTGTGATTATGAGTGTATGCGAGTGTGTGCCTGTGTGTATGTGTGTGTGAAATGTTAGAGCTCAGCACTGTCTCCGCCCCCTCCCTGCATTCCCGAGGCTCCGATTGGACTGTGTTTCCATGGCGACAGCGGGCCCTGCAAAGAGGGGACGGGTTGTTGGCGGTAGTGAGGCGGCTGCGTGTGACTCTGTTGCCTTTCTTATGCTTCATGTCCCACAATATCATGCTACAGAGAGAAAGAGAGAGAGAGAGAGAGAGAGAGAGAGAGAGAGAGATGATATAAAGTCAAAGAGTTCTAAATAAAATCTGCAAGACAGAGCAAGAAGCATAAAAGAGCTTGAAGATTGAAATTTTGAAGGAAGAGGAGAAATAGGAGGGAGAGAATATGAGCTGTTTGAGATGTTATATCGCTCACGTACACACCTGGATTCTAGACCCATAAACTCACTTTACTGCCTGATACACTGTTCTAGCTTTCAGTATCTCAACACATAAAAACAGTCAACTCATGCTATACTGAATCTAATGTTCAGTCAAACTGGAAAAACCGGTCATTTAGTCAAAAACATGAGAGAGAGAGAGAGAGAGAGAGAGAGAGAGTCTGTGAAACAATAATGCTAATCTTTCACTATAAGCTCTTGTGCCATTTCAGCAAATTGGTGTTGATGATGAGATTACTTTATTCAGGACGTGCGGTTGATGTAACTGTAGTGTAGAAGCCAAAGAGCATTTTTAGTGAACTTTGTAAATGATGTGCAGGAAACAGAGAGAGAGAGAGAGAGAGAGAGAGAGAGAAAGAAAGAAAGGGAGGGAGGAGAGAACAGGTCTCTACAGGTGGATATGATATACCTGTCACACACACGGCCTCACACACAAACCAACACTGCTGACAAATCTAGTTTGAACATGTCTACAGAGCAAGTTCACCATTTCAGTGATAATGCAGGAACTCTTTCATTCAGACCCATTTCTGAAACACCTCAAATTAACAATACAAACACGATAAACACATATCGACTAAAGTCAAAACATAAGATTAGCCGAAACGTGAGGTAATTTCCGTTGTCCTGTACCAAGTTTCGGAAAGATTCTTTGAAATGAAAGAACATGACGTGGAACCTCTTATTATAGATGATTAAATCATCAAACACTACAAACCACCACAGAGCAGATCCTTCACTTAAAAGTATCCCACATCTCTTAAGCAAATATTTAATAATGTCCGATGACGCCATAATATATTGAGGATTATAGATTAATATTTTGTCTAGACCAGAACATGTAATAGGATGTTACATCATCATGAATTGATTGGTATGAATTTGTGTTAACAGGTTAAAGCATGAATGACTGGAATATTTGATCATTTCTCATAGACCTGGTCACAATGGATAGTACTACGTTGTTCTTGTATGATGCAGTGCATTGTGCTGCTGCCACATGATTGGATAAGTGCGTGCGGGTCCAGGTATAAAAGTGTTTAAGTGAGCATTTATTACATTACTTACATTATATACAGTATGTTATAAATGTATTCTTCTTGTGTGTGATGGGTGTGTGCACTGTGATGGGTTGACATCTTGTCCAGGACGTCCCACCACCTCATGCCCCAAGTCTCTTGGGTTTACATTCCAGGTTCAGTGCAACCCTATATAGAATAAACTCTACAGAATAATGCATGAATGTCATATATGTCACCTGATAACGACCTCTTAAGCTGCTCACATTAAGCTACAGTCTGCTGGATATTTATTAGTGTTGGGTAACAATTAAAATTTTTAATCATGATTAAACGCATTGTTATGCACAAAATTCAATAATGAATTCAAAAGAAGTGTATTGCACATTCATTTTAAAAGTACTGCTGTAATGTCCTTAATTAATTAATTAAAGTAGTAATTAATTCTTCTCAAATTACTTTGCAGTAGTTACAAATAACTTTTGTTAATGTGGAACATTTTAGATTTAAAATAAAAATGTCTATTTAAGAGTTTTGTACATTGCTCCATTTTAATGTCCCGCTAGTTATTCCGGTTCGTGTGAGCGTTGCAGCAGTCTGAGCCACACCCCAAATGCTCTCACTGGCTGAGAGGCGTGATGACTGATCAACATCCCTCCTCTCCTGTGACCCATCCTTTGTCTGTATGTGTATTCAGAGCCAGAGAGCAACAGATTTTCAAGATAATAATAATAATAAAAAACTGCCTTAATGCACGATAAAATAATTGTTGGCATTAATAAGTGGCCAGGCATAATATGTGTTAAAAAGAAAGAAAAATAAACACAATATACAACACAAGGTTGAAGAGATGCTGTGAAACATAATGATGTTCCTGTAATAGTAAATCAGTTAACGCTGTGTTGGTACATAATGCCAAATACATCAAACACCATCACACCTGAAAAATATCCGACTACACACAAACAAAAGAAAGCCAACAACCAATCAGAAGAGAAAAGAGTGTAAGAGTGTAAGAGTGTGAACCAACAGGAAAGAAGCCGATCTTATACTATAAAAAGATAAAGAAAATCTATTTCAGGACCGATGGATTTATCTCTTTTTACCCGGCTTAAAATGTGAAGCATTTATTTTGTTATTTGTTTTAACTACTGTATTTGCTTGAAGCTAGTAAAGGAGAGATGATCAGTCTGGTGCTTTAACCTCACAGTGAAACTGATATCGTTAGCCAGTTAAAAACTGATTTAGCTACTTTTTTTTTTCTGATAGCTACAGATTTTTATTGATAACCTGTACTGAAATACTCAGCTAACCTAAACTCAGATAACTCAGGTGAGAGTGAAGACTGCTCAATCCTGACCTCTGCTCACCTGATCTGTGTTTTTAGCTTCTGGTTTTAGCTTCAGCTAGCATGTTAAACACAAAAAAGCGCTTTTGACAGGCTAGAGAACAAATATTACAATATAAAACAAAGATTAAGTATACACAGAGAACCTGGATCAGGTAAAAAAAAATACTGAAAAGGATGAGATGGAAATGATTGTTATTTTGTTCTGTAGATGTTAGCTATCTAGTTAAATTTAGTTTGCAGCTTTATAGTATAGCAGCCTCAGAGATGTCTCAGTGCAATACTTCAGTGAAAGCCTGAACATTTAAACGGAGCGCCAGTGAAATTAGAGCAGGGTAAACCTTCTTCAGAGCTCGTTACTTTAGCTAGCTAGTCAGTTTTGGGTGACTAGCTAGCTATGTTTATGTGCACAGAATGAGCACAGTGACACTTCAGGTTGGTGTTGCAGAAAAGTCAGTCACAGAAAGCTCTAACCAGCTGCTGGAGGCTTCAAGACAAGCTTGTGTTGAGAGATTTTTGCTTTTCAGTACATGATTTTGAAATAATGTGGAACATTTATACTTTAACTTTCACTATATGCTTTATCCTGGCCAGAATTCAGAGCCTGGGCATTCGACTTTCTCTCACACACACACATACTGTATAAACACACATTCAGTCACATATATTGGCATTTTCTTTCCTGAAAGCTTTTTAGTCCATCGGGTGTCTTTCAGTAGAAAAACACAAAAACACACAGTGAAAATCCTACTAACTTCATGCCACGCTGTTTACTTATCACATCATGATAGACAAAGTAATCCCAGCTGTAACAGAGAATTTGCACAGTGACAATAAAATCCGCTTTTACAAATCTAACCCGCTGTTCCTATACATGCCAATTGACAGTCGTGTGAAACCTCAGAGCGTCATGGAGATGTTTTTTACTTCTGATCTGCTTTGGAAGGCAGGGGTTTTGGTCACCGCTTTTCTCGAGATGGTTCCAGTGCTTGTCTCATTTCACTCTCTCTCTCTCTCTCTCTGCTTGATTCTACTTTTGATTTCTTGGCGGCGGGGGATACGCTGAGACGTTGTGCTCAAACATCAGAATGTTCAGAGGGTTTTGAAAGAAACACAAAAAAAATTTTCCAGAGACTCCCGAACATGTTGTGATGATTCTCCTTGAAGAATTTATTTTAGAGAGAATCGTAAGATCTACTTGCTTTTTAAAGAAAACTCTAATGTTGACCTGTTTGAGGATAAATCCACTGATACTGCAGTAGGCTACGGGAGTCCAGGAGATTTTGATCACCCAGGTGCTGTTTACTGTGCTGTTTAAAACTTTGCAAAAATAATGAAATAAAAAAGTCCCATTATACAGTATATGAAGAAGTGCCTCTAAGTCCTTAAACTTAAACTATACAGGAGACATTAATGACCAGTGAAGATGTGCAATCTGGTACAGATGGATTACAGCCATATATCGTATTTAAGGCGTGTATGAGCTCCAGATTTGACTCATGCGTGTACACGAGTGTAGCTTTCATATCGTTCCTGTACACAACATTCTACACTGTAACAGGATAAAGCAGCAAAATCAGACAGATTATATACCAGTCTGTAATTTGTCAGTACCTTCAGACTGATGTCAGAAATCCAACAGGTCACACAAATGTCAAGCACATGAATAGAAATCAGTGGAATGAACTAGTCTGACTGCTCGATTTTGTGGTATACAATTCAATACAATTCATTTGTATAGCACTTTTAACAATCAACAGTGTCTTGATTGCAGCTTTACAGAAGCATAGAAACAGAATCAACATTTTAAAGTTTAAAATTAAATTTCTATTTATCTCTACCAATTTTCCCCTAATGAGCAAGTCAGAGGTGGGGGGGGAACTCCCTGTGATGATATGAGGATGAAACCTTGAGAGGAACTAGACTCAGAAGTGAATTTAGGTGACACAGGACAGAAATAATGTCTATGTAATGGTTTCTTCTTGCAACCATCACCTTTGGTTAATCTGATATCTAAATCTACATCAAGATTTCTATAAAGAGATCATTGTTTTGGGACCATATACCAGACCTCAGCTATTTCCGAAAGTTATAGTTTTTTTGCATGTATTTTGAGTTTTTTAAATTTCAGGGGTCTGTGAACTCATATATGAAGAAGATGGTAGAAAAGGCAGATAGTGCGTGTAACAGTGGTGTTTTGTTGGTTAATGAATCAGTGTTTTTGATCAAATCTTATTTAAGTGAACAAACTGTTCTCACAGACTGACTCATATTTATCGTTTACCTAAATCCTGTCTGTTTAAAACACCTGACTGCTTTAACAGCTTTTTCCTGACTGCAGTAGAGTTTGTGCTGTGAAGGAGCATGTCTCTGCTTAGACCTATTGAACAAATGAACCTCTTACCAATTGAGACACGGTGTTGAGTCTGAACGAGAGCCCTTCTCATTCTGTATGAATTAAAGGAACTAGTTTGTGAAGGATATGACTGAACTGGGACTTAAAAGAAGTGAACAAACGAGACAAGATTCTTTCAGTGCCGATGTAAGTCTTACTGGTTTAACAAGAGGGCAGAGTCATGCTATGGAGAGAATGTAGCAGGTGAACATTGGAGAAGTTATCTGTTCACAAAGCATAATCGCAACAAATACGTAATGATGGATGACCTAATAAAAATTACTTTGAGAAAAAATTTATTAATTTAAACATATGTAACATTAAAACAACAACAGCAACAACAAGGGTCACTGAGTGAATCAGAGAATGAATCTGAATGAATCAAATGGAATCAAAATATTCAAATGACTGGAATGATTTGAACTTACCACCACAAGTGTGTCCTGTGATGCAGCATCAGCAGAAGTTTTTGGAGGCTGGTTTAATTTGTGTCACAGTAAGCAAGTCTTTGCCCCTCCCTTCCCCCTTCCCTTTCTCCCTGATAGCTAATAGGGGAGAGTTAGCTGGTGGGTGAGACATGGCAAGACCAAATTGGGGAAAAGTTTTTTGTTTACTAAGCTTATTTTGTGTATGCAGCTTAGCTTAGCTCAGTACACAAAATACAAGGTATATTTTTGCAATGACCTCTTGTGACCCTTTAATATGAAACCAAGTCACTGCAAGAAATATGAAAGCAAACTTCCAAAAAGTTTTAAGATTGAGATTAGGAAATTGTAAACTGGAGTCACAGCAGTTTATAGTAGAATGAAGGGTAACAACTTGTCAGACTGAGAAAAGTCAGCATTGCCCATTACCCATAACACATTTCTTCACTATGGTCCTCCATAAAATTATTAATACAACCCTGTTTATGACAATATATATATATATATATATACGTATAT
>JAOTRN010000030.1:7600316-7610417 GCA_028566695.1 Bagroides melapterus
AGTATCTTTAGTCTTGCAACATACTGAACCGGAGCTAATGTATTCAAAGACAGATTTAAAAGCACTTTTGTACGTCGTTCTGGATAAGGGCGTCTCCCAAACGACCTTAAATGTAAATGTAAACACTGATATAAACATGAACGAATTAAGTTTTAGATTATCAGTGGTGCAAAATGGGATAGAGAAGTACCTTGTTAAAGTTAAACACCTCTGGACTAATGTGAGTAAGGCCTTTTATCCATCCATCCATCCATCCATCCATCTATCTCTAAAACCCACTCACTCACTCACTCATCCATCTTTAAAACCTCTTCACTCTATCATTCATCCATCCATCCATCTAACCATCCATCCATCCATCCATGTCTAAAACTCACTCACTTACTCACTCACTCATCTATCCACCCAAACCCCATTCAATTATTCATTAATTCATTCATCTGTTCATTTAAACCATCCATCCATCCATCCATTTATTTGTCCATCCTTCCATCTCTAAAACTCACTCACTCACTCACTCATCCATCCATCCAATTTTAAACCTCCTCACTCTCTCATAAATCCATCCATCCATACATCCATCCATCCATCCATGTCTAAAACTGACTCACTCACTCATCTAGCCATCCAAACCCTACTCAATTATTCATTAAGTTATTCATCTGTTCATCCATCCATCCATCCATCCATTCATCTTAAGCATCTTTATTTGTCCTGAGCATATTTGCCATGGTTTACATTACTTAACTTTCCTTCTCTCTTAAATGACTAATAGTCTTATTTTTCCTTTTTGATGTATAGTCAAATAAATTCATTAGGGGCAGGCAAAAACAAAAATAACTGTAGAAGTGGGTGGGATTAGTCAGAAGTCCACAGAAACAGTGAGAAGTGGGTTTAAAATGTAGTCCAGTGCACATCTCTATCTCTAGTGTAAACTACAGGTGAGTGGAGGTTTTCCACAACCGGACACAGCTGTCAGGAGGCATCTGTATAGAACTGCAGTCACATGTTTATCATAATGAGCCTTTTAATACAGAGGTGTCTTCTCATCAAGTTCCAACAGTTCAGGTAATAGACATCTCTGCCCTCAAACTCAACACGGTGCTGTGGTTATTGTACACTCATCTGAAACCATGGGAATGGATGAGGTTGTTTTTTTTTTTTTATATTTATATAAAATACAATCTGCTCTGGGCTCTTAATAAATAAAGATACCTGTAAGATGCTGCAGCTAATATCCCTTTAAGGATTCACTTTAATTGTTAACCTGATTTTAACACTGAAACCTTATGGAAATGGACCACGCTCCTCTCACACGTGTTATTATTATCAATTCATATTTTAAAAAACCCTACAGAGTCTCAGGTTAAAGTCGGGTTAGTGTTCATACAATATTTTGTTTTCTTACATCTGTGCTCTTATTATATCAAACAAAATCTAACCATATTGCCCTCACGAGTTTGAATTCTTATGAATTTTTCATGAGTTTGTCTTCAAACTCATTTAGAGGCTTTAAGAATTTTCACAATAATCATGTCTGCGTTCGGAGAGTTTGTTATTCTTCAGATTTTAACTTGATAATACGAAAGGAAGAACGTTTACGGTACTAAATGCCCTAAAATAATAAAGCATGCTACTTAAGAAATAACAGTATTAAATGTTTTTACTCTTACCTTAATGGTCTAAAATTGAGGAATAATTTATATTCATTTGGTAGAACTGCTAAATCAAACACAGTAGTATAATAATTATATTGCATTTTAACATTGCTATGAAATCAATACATTATATATATATATATAAATCTGTTGTCAAAAACTCATCATATTTTATAATAAATTATACAACAGTTTGCTTTTGATTGGTCACACAGGAATGTACAAATCCATGTGCGCTAGCTAGCCAGTGGGATTTTATTTCTTTGGGATTTATTTTTCATTTCATGGACAAAAATAAAGAACATTTGGCCAAAATGTGTCACTCAGTAAGAATTTCTTGTTTATAGGACTGTCGAAGCAATATCGAAGCAGCAAGAGTGTGGTCATGCTGAATATCAGCACAGCTGTGATAAGCTACGACACTCAGCTTACGAGCTTGTGGCTATGGTCAAACCCCAGCCATGCTTATTCAGTATGATCTCATTATTGATCTTATTCTCAATATTGCTTAAATACACTCTTTTATTTTTCATTTCTTCTCCATTATGTTATCCACTCTCAATCCCTGTAGTTCTACAGAGTTCCCTTTAGTACTTCTTTAGTATTACTTTTTCTTTCTCTGTGATGTTGATAGAAGTTGGGACAAAGACTCTGATAACACAGTGTGGTATTTGTGACATTTCTGTGTTGTAGTAAACAGCTCTTGAACCTGCTGACATGCAGTAACATTCAGAACGCAGTTATACATAGCTTCATTTAGACTATATATCATCAGGGTCTGAGTCATTTTTTTTTAATTAGCAAGTCATTATTGTCCACATGCATGATGAAGGATAAGTTTGATATTTTCAGATACTAGATGTCTTTATTTGATAATTAGCAACATTATTTTGTCAATGCGACAATGTAGGTAAATCCTAAAGCTGCGTTCAAATGTACAGTGATTTTTAGCGTTGCAAGTCTCCAGTCTCTGTACTACGAAGTCAATAGTAGGCGTTCCTATTTCTGGTTGCCATAGTACTAACTTTAATCAGTGAGAGTTGCACATAGCGTTCCAAGCATTCAGTTTTCTTGGCATTTGTGTATGAAACTGAGGAGACGCAGCATGTGCTCTTTTTCACGGATCATATGTGTTCTACTGACTTCACTCGTTCCTTCACTAGTTACTGAGACAAGTCACTCCATATTTGAATAAAGTTAAACTTTTTTCATCTTTATTGCCTCACCGGACACGCCCACATCTAGTCACCAACGGTTGCTGTCACTCATGTTACTGAAAGTCACCATCTCTTATTGGAACTGAATGACCTCCGGTCACCTTATCGCTGGAAGACGCTGTATGTGTGAACGTAGCATAATCCAACAATATACTAAACAATTATATATTAAAGCTGTTATTACAGGAGCTGATGGCGTTCTGGCAGTAGTACTGTGATTTTATTCACATCATTCTGTTTGCTAGTTTAGAACCTGCAACATTCATTTTATATAAATTAATAGGGCACAATAAGTGTAGTTTAAGTATGATGGGAGAAACCAGTACTGATGAACTCAATCACTGTTGACTAGCAGGCCAAAGGCACATCCTGTGTTCTTTTTTTTCCCTGTTTATATGGGGTCAGTGATTCTGAAATATTTATTTCATATTTTTTTTACTCATTATTTTCTATAACAAACTGTAAAAGACAAAAGTAGGGTATAGTCAGATATTTTCATATTCTCAGTGGTTCCAAATTGATGAGCATAGTCACAGAGAGAGAGAGAGAGAGAGAGAGAGAGAGAGAGATTTCTTGTTTCTAATCGCCCCATAGCAGACCTGCACCAAATAATAATTCCTGTGCATCTGGAGGGGGAGGCACAGAGCTAAAAATAAAGAGAGTGTGTATGTGTGTGTTGTGGGGAGTGGGGTAAGGTGGGGAGGTGAAGAAGAGAGAGAGAGAGAGAGAGAGAGAGAGAGTGAGAGAGAGAGGAAGAGGAGACAATCTCTACCTATCTGTCAGTCGATTGGCCAGTTAAAAATGCATACAATTACTTGCGCCGGCTCAAAGGCAGAGGCATTTACATATGCATACGTGAGGGTACTGCCTGGCTGTCGGAACGAAGGAAGAAAGAACAAGTTGGGGGAGGGGGTGATGGAGGGCAAGAGGAGAGATGCAGAGAAACAGAGAGGCATTAATCTTTAAACACTCAACATGCAGATTTATTGCAGACAGCAGGGGGACAGAATTAAAACTCACCAGTAAGAAAGAGAGGAGGGAGATTGGGGGGACTGTAAATCGCTGGGCAACATTTAATTTAAAATTCTGCGTTGTTACAGATCTTAGCTTCAGCATTGTGTCCTTTGAGAATTTGCTCCATTCCTAATTAACATGCACTTCCTTTTTTTTTTTTTTTTGATAGTGCTCAACATACCATATTTCATAGCAAACTATAGAAAACACCATGTTCACCATTGGTCCATGTTCATCATGTAGATGACTTTATGTTCATCTAAACACACACCTATACAGATCTACAAGCCACATGAGGGAGTGAATCTAATTTCCTTCATGTTTTGGATTGACAGTGCTGTATTTTCGTTAAAAGCCCATCACGTCATATCATTTCAGCATTCTGCACGGCTCACAAAAAGCAGTTTTACAAACGGATGAGCTAATTATTGTTTGATTTCAATACAAAATGATCTTCTTGGTGATAATGCATCCATTCATTACAGTTCAATCAAATCCTCAACATTGTCAGGAATTGCTCTGCGTTTAGGGAGGGGTGTGTTCACAATTTGTGAAACGCATGAATTGTGCTCGACGAGAGCACTTTGCCAGTCATAAAGATTCACACGGGTTCATAGATCAGACCAAAATAGACGGCATGATGGTGAAGGTGCCTTTATGTGCAGCGTGGTAACGTATGTTCTGTCCTTCTGAATACTGTTATCACTGAAATGACCCTCAAACACAATAATGCTGTGAATAACACACAAACAAGGATGTGACGTACAAAGCTGCATTATAGTAGTTACTGGCATATTCCAGTAAATGAGATTAACCAGTAAAGCTCGGACTCATTTTCTATTATGTTTCTACACTGATCTGATAACAGTTTAGTTGTTTATGCTCCTGAGGCTGTAGTTTTGTGGTGTGTGTTGATCTTACATCACACTTTTTTTTACATTAATTTATGTAAAAAAAATTTGCAGGTGAGACAAATAACAAACAAAACAAAGCCTAGTATCTTGAATGTGTCATTTTAAGGCGATATAATCATCTATGTGGATTAAATTGCTTGATATGCCTTTCTTCCTTACTTTAAAGCCTTATGTATGTCTGATGCTACATTCACACGTCCAAACGTTACGCTGAGACTTCTGCTGACTAGATGTGGGCGTGTCCAGTAACGTGACAAAACTTTCTATAAATATGGAGTGACTTGGTGCAGCGACTACCAAAAGGAGTGAACGCTCTAACTCCAGAATGATTTATTTTAGCGGCAAGAAACCTGATTTGTCGACATGTGGTATGCTAGTTGCTCCACCCACTGATATGTGTTACTATGGCAACCAGTAGTATGAATCCCAACTGGAGACTTCATAGTACAGTGACTGGAGACTTAAAAAACAGCGATAAAATCAATGTATGTGTGAACGTAGCTTTAGTTTTAGCTCTACATTTAATCTCAGATGAGCTATGATCTATAAATCAGTGTGTGAATGAGGATATTCTAAATGCCCCCCTGTCCTCCTGCCATTCATAATAGCTATCCCAGAGTAACTATAGCATTTCTCACAGTATCGCAGACTTGATTTACATTCAAAAATCAGAGTTTACGAGTTAAACAGTACAATAAAATTCGTACTCCTCCAACAACAAATAATTTAAACTGGACATGAAAAAGACACGGACAGAATTAGGGGAAAAAAGACATACATTTGCAAGGAAAAGTAAAAATTGTATTTCTGTCATTTCCTTTCAGTTCTCTATAACAATAACCAGACCTGTCAAAAGACTCCAATAATCACTAATGTTAACTAAGTCACTAGCGTATCACGCAAGGTTTGAGGTAAAACCATATGGGTATATTTACCTTTCTAAAATGCAAATTCTCCACATTCTCAGCTGCATATTAGAAGTGATAAATTCACCCTCACAGTGCATTAAACCAAGTCACATTACACTAGTGCTATACTATTGGTTTGTAGGAGACTGTGTCTTTCTTTAATCAAAAACTTCTACCTTTTTAAACTAAAATGATCATAATTTTTATGATAAGAATCAGCCATCCAAGTTGACCATCTAAAGGTTTCATGATTTTTGCTGTGCTCCTTTCAGAGTCTTCCTGACGAGTCCATTTTGGCTCGCTTGGAATTTTAACTATTGAACTATTAGTGCTTCAGATCAGAAGAATCTCTAGTCACAGCACACAGTCCATGGATAAGGCATGTTCATATGTGCAGCAGATGTATGTAGGAGTGACTTCCACCAACACACACACACACACAACCCCACCAACACCCCCGTTCTTCATCACACAACTGCACATGTTTAATAGGACTCATGTTGAGGCTTTCATGGAATTTCATGGCATTTTCAAATAATGTTCATAAAGGATTTTCCCTCCAGGATTGGGGACTCATCACAGCACGATTCAAATAGACAAAATATGTCTATAATGAACTATGATCAAAGTTCAGAGGAAACGTCTTACGTTGTGTTTATACTTTCCCCAAAGATTCACTGTTTAAATTTACTGTTCAGATGATGTGCTGCTCAACTCCCAACACAAATCTCACACAACTATGGGTTCTACCAAACACGGTACTCATGTACACTGTAGTCCTTCTCCTCATTTCTCTGCATCTCGGTTTGCATGTGTCCATATGCCTGCTCATGTATTATAGCCCTAAATGAAGGCTTTCTTCCCCACACATGGATCTTCCATTTCTGTCCATTTCACATATGTCACATTTTCCTTTCCTTCTGGTTCTGTTTTTCGCCTATGTTAAAAGTTAAGCGGGATATGTGTGTTTGTGGTTGGGGGTGGGAGTTCTCGAGGGGCCCCAATTCTTCAGTTCCAGACACAGTTAATAAGATGAGGGGCCCTGTGATCTGAGGCAAGTAAATACAGCCTGAGTAGGTCTGGACCCGTAGGTGAAAGGTGAGATCTCTTGACCATTAAAATATAGATAAACAGGACTGCCATCATAAAAATAGGCACACTAAGGCTCATTTTGAGTAAAATATGAAATATTTATCCAGATTGATCAATAGAAAGATTAGACAGAATGAAAGGTCCCACAAACTTAAACTACAGATGAATGTGATGTCTATTTTTCCATGCATTTTTCATGACTATTCATGTGCCAGAGCCAGTGCTGGAGCCGTTATTTATACAGAGATCCGGCAAATCTAAGTAACGGTTCAACTCTCATAACACTGGCTTTAGACGTGAACTCTTACATAAGAAGAAGTGGAAATTTCCTAATGCAGACTGTAAAATGAAGTAACAACCATGTAGGGGTTTATGAGTTAACTAAAGTGAAATCTTTCCAGCTCTATATATAGCATGAAGACATCATTTTATTGCTGAAATAATAATTTGTGAGGATTAATATTAGCGCGTTACAAAGTTAGCAGCGTTATTTTTATTTAGTTTATTGCAATTTCCATGTAAACATGTGTTTATTCCTCAGACCAATGAGTTACGGTTACTTCTATTTTTGGTCATAAAACAACTCTGTGTAATTTGTTTAGACTTTTTCCACAGTCCTGTATGTAAATTGTTTCTCTATTACATCTCACTCCCTGCATTTCTTTTTGTCCCTCAGGATTTATCCTGACCCTAGACAACACTGGTTGCTTAGTATAAGTGAGATAACAGAGTAAAACTTTCTGTTTTTTTCAATGAAAAATCATATAAAAATAAACTCATAAATATTGCCCTTAACAGTTGATTATTTCTGATATTCATTCAACCAATGACAACAGCACCACCTGTGGTCATTAGTAACTATGCAGAATGGTGTGAAGTAGAGGATGGGGCTGATTTCCCTCTAGCCCAGCCTACTGTTTGATTGGTGTCAAGTCATTATTTCTTACTTTAAAATGGCCCTTAGCTTCTGTGTGTACAGGGGCTAATTTTATACACATCCATTGTCTAACATTCATTAGATCGGTTCTAGGAAGCGCGAATGAGTTGAAAACCTGTGATTGGACCCCTTTCCTTTTGGCTCAACCAGTTTGATTTCATAAACATGACAGGCAGGTAGTAGAATATTTTTTTAACTCTCCTGTTCAGCATCATCACCATTCACCAGTCACTGGAGACTACACACGTTTGTGCCGTTCTGTTTATCGGAGTGATGCAGATTTGATGCACAAAGCCCTGCCGTGTGCAACGACACTGCAACAGGATGATTAGTTTTGATTAGATTTTCCCTCCAGCTCTCTCTCTCTCTCTCTCTCTCTCTCCCTATAAAGCCCGGTGTGTACGTTCACTAGACTCAGTTCCTCACGTTCCTCCTAAGGATGCTCTTTGTTGAAGACTCAGAGTCAGAGATGTGTGTGTATGTAAACATGCATTCAGAAAGAGTCACACGCTGATTTCCTTGAATGGGATCTCGTGGTTTGTCAGATTTACTTGCATGTAGTTGAACAGTTAATGTCTTTCCACTTGTCTGCTCTGTAACGTTGTGTGATTGCGTTCTGTCTCCTGAATTGTGCTTTTCACGTCTCTTTTTATACAAAAACAACCACTCACTATAGTCTCTAATGTACAATAGATGCCTATCCTGATTGGTGTTTGTGAGGGAGCCCGAGTCTATATAATCAGTAGAAATATCCATTCTCGCTGTCCACTTTATTAGGAACCCCTGGATACACCTGGAGATATCCAATCAGCTAATCATATCATTGCCTGCATAATGAAGAATATAACACAGATAAAGGTCATGAGCTTTAGATAGTTTACATTATCTGGACAACTGAAGACTGTTTATTTATAAAATGGAGTTTTTTTTCATTCAGCTGTTCAGTTTTAGTGATCCTGTGCTCACTGTAGCTTTAGATTCCTGGTCTTGGCTAACAGGTATGGTCTTCTGTTCAAGCTTCGATGTGTTACAAGCTCTGAGACAAGTGTTTGAATTAGGTCAGTATTCTCATCAGCTCTAACCAGCTACTTTCTCATCGACAAGGAGTTTCTAATCACACCTCTGCTACTAACTGAGTGGTAGCTCTTAACCCTTAACTGCTCAGTTATATAAATGAGATAAAGGTAAGTCCCTCTGGGGTCTGCTAAAATAACATTGTGTGTATGTATGTATGTATGTATGTATGTATATATGTATTTTATAAACAGCCATCGTCAATGACTGTCACTGTTCAGCACACTTGGGAGAAATAAATTCTTGAAACAACCTAATACCTTTACTTCTGCTCAGAGGCGATTCTCAGTAAAAAAAGAACCGTTTCTCAGTGTGACTAAACTCATATGAATTCTAATATGCTAAATTTGTGCAAGAATTAGCCAGATAGCATCAATCTACTTCCTTGATAATAAGCCACTTATCAGACTGCGCCATGGATCAATGCTAATAACACGCTATTTCACGGATTAAGATATTGTGAGTCTTTCAATTTAGTCGTTTGTGAAAGTGGCCTGATACGGTTCTGGCGTTACGCTCCGTCATCTAATCTGCTCGGCAAATACAAGCGATCAACAATGGAAGTTGTACGATAAACCCAATAAAATATTCTCCACTGATACTGAGTTCAACCTGTATGAGGAGGATATTTGATTTAAGCTCTGTTTCTGTTTTGTTCGAATTGTGATGTGTTGTGTTTACACTGATCGAAATCGAGATGGATCTAAATCAGCACCAATAACTAACACTTCAATACTAAGTACAATACTCCAGCTCAAAATAGTTAACATGAAATATTTATTTAATGATCATATTGAGTTGTGAGTTCTGTGTTGTTTTATGTAGTGTGATCCTGGAGGAACGTTATTTCATTTTCTCAGTGAACTGCACCAGCTTTATAGGATTGAAGTGACACTAGAAGCTTCTTTACTTGTCTTTTGACTTGATGTTAATATACAAATATTTTTAATAATCTTTTAATCGTATTGTGCTGTGTGGTTTAAGAGGTTTAAAATAAGTAACAGGACACAGGGTTGATCGAGGGGATTGGATTTAAAAATAGATGCATACTATTGTGCTGATTGTTAATATGATGAACAATTTCTCTCTCACACACTATATTCCAGCATGTTTGGAGATGGGGAAAGGAAACAGGAGACCACAGCTGAGAGAGCTCCAGTTTCAAATCCTGTGGCAGGAAACCGTGCCGGAGACGCACCCCTCCCTCCCGCTCTCTCTCTCTCTCTCTCTCTCTCTCTCTCTCTCTCTCTCTCTCTGTGTGTGTGTATATGTGTGTGAGACACACAG
>JAOTRN010000030.1:7613587-7625057 GCA_028566695.1 Bagroides melapterus
TATCTATCTATCTATCTATCTATCTATCTATCTATCTATCTATCTGTCTGTCTGTCTGTCTGTCTGTATGTCTGTCTTTATTTTCTTCATTGGATCTATGTTATGGTAAATGTAGCTAACCTGATGAATAGAACTCTTACTAGATTTGTCTCATGACTCCATGGTTTCGGGTTTGATTCCTGCTTCAGGGTTTCCTCCAGGCACTCCAGTTTCCTCCCTCTGTCCAAAGACACAAGTTTTATGCTAACTGGCATCTCTAAATTGTTTGCGTGTGTGTGTGTCTGTGTGGTGTTCAGGGTGTCCACATTCCTCTTGTTTTGAGTCTCCTGGGATAGACTCCAGGTTCCTGGTGACCTGTGTAGGATAAGCGCTAGAGAAAGTGAATGGACTTACTGCTTTCATGTGTCTCAATTGTGGATGAAGTGTTTCCTTCATCCACAATTGACATTGACATTGAATATTGAGTCATAAGTTCTGAACCCTGACCCTGTTCCAGACCTCAATTTTATTCCATTCTCCTTGGTACTGAGCTGTAGGACCTGTTATAAATGTACAACTTTTCATAATAATTACCAACATCTCAACAAAATGTTCATATCTTTTCTCTCATTTCCACCGACTTTGTACCTTTACACTGTATATAAATAAAAGAGTTCGCTAAATAATCAATGGTTATGAGCTATACTCTGCGTCCATATTTCCTAGTTGCCAAGCAACAGCATTCCAATGTTACAATTGTAACATCTTGTACAAGCGCACCAGCTTATTTCGTGCTTACCACCAATTTGAACGCACCAGCATCATCAAATTGCTGCAGATGAAGGAAACATTAAAGCTTTGTAATACTGAAGTCTGTAGATAGAAATGTCTGAAGAATGAATCATTTTCCCTGCTACTTTCATTACACAAACCTACTGTATATAGATTCTAGGTACAACTTACTAAATAAACCTTGTAACGGTGTATACACCATACCACAACACCATACAGAGCACAATACAATATTTAATTACAAATAAAAGTTCATAATGAAATCCATTTGAACCTTTTTGTATTTGTTGAGCAACGTAATGTTTACATTAAACCCATTAGTGACTTGTGTTGTGCTAGACCTCAAAAGCTTTCATCCTATTTCACTTCCTGTAGCTTAATGTCACCAAGTGTGTTAAAACCTCTCTGATTTCTATTAATATTCTAATATCTGTAGTAACAGCTGATTCCCAGTGACTTGTATGGCACACAATCTACACAAGACTTTATTTATACAACATAAAATTACTCAAGACAGAAAAGAAACAGATAATAAGTGCTTTTATTAACCAAAGATGAAAAGCATAAGTATTGATATGGTGAAGTTTTCTGTAAAGATAATATTTATTTAACATTTAGGGAAGGAGTCTCTAGTGTTAGTGCTTTGTTGGAAATGTTCCACCACAGGAAAGACTTCAGATTGCTGAGAAAAATATTAGAGTGAAATTTTTTCAAAGTAAGCACTTTTATAAGCAAGTTTACAAGATACCAAAGATCATGATTACATTATTTCCTGTTCAGTCTCACCCAAATGAGGATGAGGTTCACTTCTGAGTCTGGTTCCTCTCAAGGTTTCTTCCTCATATCATCTCAGGGAGATTTTCCTTGCCACCGTCGCCTCCGGCTTGCTCATTAGAGATAGATATTAGAGATAAATAGTAAATTAATTTTAAACTTTCCCTTTTTTATTTTGTTTTTATATTTCTGTAAAGATGCTTGGAGACAATGTGAATTGTTAAAAGTGTTATACAAATAAAATGAATTGAACTGAATAAAATTCCCTGAGAAGAAAGTAAGTAGGTCAAATCTTCATATGAACTCATATTATATGAATTAAATATTTATTTTTGATTTAAAAAAACTTTAATAAATACACATCATTTAAAGTTTCAGTAATGAATCAGTGTTTCTGAACAAATCTTCTAAGGGAACGAATCCTTCTTGTTCACCTCCAAGTTTCTTGTTCACTTAAGAGATTTGTTCTACAAACACTTCCCAACACTGTCTCAGAGCTGGCTGTGAAGGAACATGTCACTGCTTGGACCTATTGAACAAATCCGCCTCTTACTGAACGAGACTTGGTGTTGAGTCTGAACGAGAGAGAAAGGAACTAGCTCATGAATGATATGAATGAACTGTGAAGGAAATGAACGGATCAGAAGATATTCATTCAGCTCAGATGTTAGTCTTACAAGAGGAGAATGAGGACGGAGTCATGCCCTGAAGAGAATGTAGCACTTTGGAGGAGTTGTGTATCTGTACATGCAAACTGATGGATATGTAATGATTGAAAAAAATTAAAGCAAATATTCTGCTTTTTGGTGTTCTCAAACTCAGTTGATAAAAGATGTAGAAATCTGTAATAAATCTGCTGAGGTGAAAACCGACACTAATCACTATTTTACAGTATCTCAGGACTTTTGTATTCATGCTCATTTTTAATCACAACAGCTCAGTGAACCAGGTCAGTGAAAGAATCTTTCTGGTAAACAGAATCAAAAGATTTGAGACACTCAGTTGATTCAAAACTCCACTGATTCCATCCAGAAGTAACTTAATATCATTAAACCTTAAAGCTTACTAAAAACGAAACATATTGAAATCACATTGGTTTAATGTTTTGTGATCATGTGTGCAAATCCAGGTCACAAAGCACGTCTCCACTGTACTATGGCTCTCTTTTAACATTGATCAGTAAACATTATTTATTTTTTTTGTTTTGTTTTGTGTGCACTTGCAAAATAATAGTACATTTAACCAAGCAAAGTAAATAAAATAGACTTTGTCTTTTAGCCACATATTTACACTGATTGATTAAACACAGAACTTAAAGCACATGCAGTCATTCTAATAAGTAGCTTTTTTGTGTAAAAACAAAACAAAGCAAAACTCTGATTTGTTTTTGTCATATTTACAGAATCACTGAATCGTTTTCTTTTCCAGTGACGACAAGCTGCGTTCTTCTGTCTTATTAACACTCAGAGACGAACAATAGAGAGCCTGGTGAGCAAACAACTGTTAATGGCTGTTAAATAGAAGTCAGAACAGGAAGTAACTTGTCTCACAGATGTTCTCCCTTACATGTAACTAAAAAAGATATAAAAAGATATAAAGAGTGACATGTTATAAATACATAAAAAAAAAACTATATGGCATCAGAGGAATAATGAAATTTGATAGTAATTGCACTACATTATTATTATTATTAGTAGTAGTAGTAGTAGTAATAGTAGTAGTAGTAGTAGTAGTAGTAGTATTTATTTTTTTAAGCAAAAGTATTTTATGAATGTCATTTAATCCAGACATAGTACATTCTATTAAAGCCACAGACACAAAAGGCAGTTGATGACACGTGATCTGAATTATTTTTTTTTTTTTTTTTAAGCATAAGCCAAGAAATAAGTAGTCTAAAACAATTTGTCTATTCAACATTCACTAACATCTTACCACTAAGACACAACTCATGTGGAAGATTTCTCATTTAGCCATCGATGATAGCTGCAGATCTTGCAGTAGATCCGAAGAGTAGAGTATTTAAAATTAGAAATGATATAAAATCTGTACTCAAAGCTTTAAAAAGGACCTTGAGGAGGCGTCTCACAGCTGGGACTCAAACTTTAATTACAAACGTATTCTCCTGATTGCAAATTTGTTCACATGGAAAGGTAGGAGTTAGCGGCGGTGTTAGCAAGCCCAGCTTTTTGAATCAATAATCATTTGTATGAAAGCTAGTTGAACTGCTTTCTCTGATTATAATTCCTATCAGTTCTTATTAGCTCAGAGAAGCGGCACTGCAGTGTGTTCTGTATTCAGGCTCAATTTGTATAGGACAACTACGTGTTTTGTGTGTATTCTGTGTGTGTTTGTGTGTGTGTGTAGGCAGGTTGGTGGTTGACTCATGAAGCTCAGTTGTTTTTTTTTTTTTTTGGTTGTTACTTCCTGGTATATAACATCCTTAAATCCAACCCCAAATCTCTGCTCAGTCATAGCACTCATAACATGAAGCACACACTGACATGGCACATGTTCCAAGTGAACTCAGTGTCATAGTAACCGAAGAGTTAAATTTGTCACTCTTGAGTGTTCTGCCACCTCTGTCCTGGCCGTGCTCACGGTGCCAATGTTTGCCCGCTGGTTTCCCTCTGCTGCCCGGAGTGAGAGCTCCAAATAACACATGCAGATTTATGCGCAGGCAAAGGCGGGGCTCGGCATGTTTTGATGGAAAAGATCTATGAGAACGGCTCGCTCATATGCTGCTAGTCACTCCCTCCCTCACGCTCTCGCTCTCTCTCTCGCTCCCTTTCTTTCCATCTCACCCCCCTCGCCTGCTCCCTCTTTTCTCTTCTCTAACAGCCTCACTTTAATATGTATGCAAATGTGCCTGTCCTCCATCCCCTTAATTGTCTGGCTTCCAGCAGTCAGTGTGTGTGTGTGTGCCTAGGAGAAAAAAAAGGAGTGTGTGTGCTGTTTGTATTTTGCAGTGCCTTGCTTTTTCCCTCTAGCCTCCACCAGCGGCTTTGGCATGCCCATGGCGCAGCTCGGTTTTGATGAGCGTTTCCAGTCAGACCCAAAAACGACCTTTAATGATTATGCACCGTTTAATGAACACTCCCCAAAACACTAACTTGAACTCATTCAGTCCACTGCCAGGTGATGTATAAAAAAAAACTGTCATCGAAAGTCGTTATCACTGTTGTTAATTCAGACTGAAAGGGGATCTGTTAGATAATGGCATGATGACAGCAGTAGTGAGGTGGCACTTCATTAACACTATTAAGTCGTTAAAGACTTGTATTAAAGCTCTTGTCCTTTAAACTGCACATGATGTTGCCTTAAGATCCCTTGTATCATTGCAACGTTAACAAAAACGGTACTGATCTGACATTAATATTTATATCAGCTGATGGACTTTTAGAAGATTTCTTATGCTAATTCTCTGCTAATTAGGGATGACATGGTAAAGCAACAGATCATAGAACTACTGCCTTGTAGGATTCCTCAGAAAAAACCTATGGCCTATGTTTTCATTTTCCCACAACTTTAGTGCCTGCCTCAGTTAGTTCCTCTTTACTGTCTAAAAGCTTTTAAGCATCAGGCAGATTCCCTTCTCCAGACATTTCTATCTCATTTTATACAATTGAGGGTTAAGGGCCTTGCTAAGGGGCCCAGCGGTGACAGCTTGGTGGACCTGGGATTCAAGCTCACGATCTTCCAAATGGTAGTCCAACACCTTAACCCCAAGTCTACTTTGTCCCCTGGCATGGTTTCATCTTAGACCGTCATGCACAACTGGTCACTAAATGTGTAGATACATTACACAGAAAAGATGCAGTGAAGGAAGTAAAGCTATTTTGCTAATCTCATAACAAAGCTAGTAGCGTGTTAGCTTTTCAGGGCTATATACGTCAACGCTACTAACTTTACTTAAAAACTAAAAAATGCTGGACAGGCCCTGCCCACAATCTCCAGACCATAAGAAACCCACTACAAGTACTAGTGGATCTGATATACAGTACATGTATTATCCAGTCCTGATGTTTTATGCTGTGATACAAGACTCATCCTCTAAATTAGTAATGGTCTTAAAACACTTTGGTCATGGCTGCACATGGCTGCTTGCTTTCCCAGACCTGTCAATGGTGCCACTATCTTCATATGTGACAACACTTTTTATGTGTAAATCAAGATTTAAATTTTTTTCTTAGTCACTTTTCTCAGGTTGAAAGCTCTGACAAGGACGTAACAGCTGTTGTGTGTGTACTCTGTATTACTGTGAATACACTGTTCAGGTCGTTTTATTAGCACGTCACATTAGCACGTCTTTCTGAGTTTGAGTTCCACGGATCAACCTGCTGGCTTGACTCATTCTGATCACAGAGCAACTCAGATTGTCTTGTGTTATTTAAAAGATGTTTTAGCCCAAGGTTTTGCTTTCAACACACAAAAACAACAATGTAATTCTACAGAGGTTCACAAGATAATTTAATATTGATATTAGTTATTAACGAATACTCATATAGGAGTCAGTGGGAGTCAGTTAGTCCTTCCACACAGTTTTTTTTGTACCACTTAAGTGGGGAAGTGGTAGCTCAGTGGTTAAGGTGTTGGACTACTTGTCGTAAAGGTCATGAGTTTGAATCTCAGGTCCTCCAAGCTGCAGCTCCTTTTGTCCCTGAGCAGGGTCCTTCTTAATCCTTAATTCCTCAGCTGTATAAATGAGATAAATGTAAATTGCCCAGAATAGACGCATCAACCAAAATGCCATAAATATAAAATGTAAAACATCACACACATACACACACACACACCCTTTGGACTACTTAGAGATGCTACTCAACCTGGGGGAGGAAACTCTATGACCTGGAGGAAACCCCCAAAGCAAAACAAGAACATGCACACAACTACACACACACCCAACACACACACACACACACACACGCACACACACACACAAACCCTTCATCCCAGAGATGCAAGCAAATAATCCACTACACTCATCAGTTGACTGATTCAGTACAGTACAGTAACAGACACTATATATACTTCATTCTTTCCTGATGCATTAATAAAGCAGTTCTGTTAATGTGTATTAATATACTGTGTATTTGTGGAGTAAAGTGTGAGAGTGTGAATTTATTTGTCAGATACAGTCTCTATAGTATAAGCTCTCTTTTATATTAACAACACTGGTGTGTCTCGGTTATCCACCTTTACCTCTGAAAACCTGCGTAACCTTCTTCTGTTTTCTTTTCTTTTTTCTTTGCCTTACTGGAAATCAATTGCGACTTGTTTCTGTCAGCATGTTCATTTGAGGTAATAACAAACTACTCATAGCTCTTAGCACTGAACAGACCCAGAGAGATCCACTGCATGAGTATCAGAGTGCAAGATGCATTGTGTTTCTGAAACCATTTATAAATGATTAAAAAAAAAAAAAAAAAAAAAAAGATGTGTCTGTGATGGTTCCTGTCTCTTTAGGTCCTTTGCAAAATTGTCCTAACTTTCCAGTCACCCTCCAGTGACGTGGACGAGCTTAAGATCAGGATATATAAACTAGAGATCCGACAAAACCAACAATAAATAGACGGGGAGCGTGTGGGTAACGTCACAGACTACACAGAACTGGAGCAGTGTGTGGAGCTGAGTAAACCTGAGTAAAACTTCTGTGTAAATTTAGTATTCCTAACGGAGGTGTTAGTAAAGCATTATAAAAATGTTGTACATCGATCAGCTCTTTAAAAAAGATGGCTCGCTTTGTTTAGTGGTTCAGCACGGCCGAGGTTTCATGCTGAGCTCAAGTTACAGTCTGTGTGGAGTTCTGCATGTTCTCCTCATGTCCATGTGGTTTTCTTCTGGGTTCTCTGATTTCCTCCCACTGTCCAAAAAAACACTAACTGCCTCAAGGTGTGAAGATGTGTTGTGAATGTGTATGTGTGTCTGTGTGTGTGTCTGTGTGTGTGGTGCATTGCTTTGGACTAGAGTTCCCAAGTGTCCAGGGATATGTTCTGAACACACTATGACCCTGAACAGGATAAAATGAATGAATGGAGTTTTTGGAGTTTTTGACCTACAGATATAACACCTTTATACAGGTTCATAACTACAGACCAAACTAGCGTCCAATGCATCAAAGGAAAAACATAGCCGAAAATGAAAATTTGCCTTTTAACCAAAATGTAACTGATTATTCATGATGTGTTTACTGGCTAAAATTACTCTAGTTTTGCACTCAGGTTACACTGCTAATCTGACTAACGAGTAAATGGAAGCTGATCGCCACCGGCCACTGGTGTATCACTGTACTCTTCATCACTGTACATCAAAATAAAAGAATACAGTTAATTGAATCACATTATCAGTACATAAGCTCTGGCTTGTAAATGTTTGTTCTCCGCTTCTGCTGTAGTCTGCTACGTCAGTTTGCTCCTGGTTTTAAAGGGTGTGTCCCAAACCACATCAGTAAGTGTGTTTGACATACAGAAGCAGTGAAAGTGTGCTAACTATTCAATTATTAGCTACTAGCATAAGCTAAGAGCAAAACTGAAGATACCTAACACATCTTGCTGATCAGCTGCAGTATAATTACAGACCCGTAAAGTGCACCTTTAAACCAGAACTGATCTTAGAACAGTTTCTACCGGTGTCTCTGTGGGTTCTGCCTACACGAGCATTACTCGGCACAAATTAATATTTGACAACTTCCAAAAACCTGTCATTGCTCGAGTCGTGTTTGTTTTGGCCTATTGGATATTTGAGGTTGACTCACAGACTCAATTTCCCGCTGAGCAGGGACTTAATTCCCAGGAGCTTAGCACATGTCAGGGTAAAAAAGTGCTTACACACGCTTGATCATTTATTCAGCAATTAAGGGACGATAGAGTCATTGCAGGATGTTAAACCATGCTGATATGTGACCAGAATGTAACCGAGAACGAAAAAACTAGCACACAATTAATAGAGTGGAGATAAGTGTGGACGTAATTGTTTGTATTTGTGTATGTGCAGAGAACGTCTCTTTACATACAAAGAGTGTGTGTATATGTATGTGTGTGTGTGTGTGTGTGTGTGTGTGTGTGTTTATGTGTACGTGCGTGTTAACGGACAGGGGAAAGGGGGAAGGGGCAGTGGTTACATTCTGACAGCTGCTTGGGTTGTGCAGACTTTGTGCTCTCAAACACAGTCGAAAAATATGTATTGTTGTAGGATTTTTTATTTTTATTTTGCTGCAATAACAACGATTTGACATAATTTCGACATATCCAAGAAACATACTCAGGTTATCTGTGATTTATTTACTGTAAGAAAAAAGTAGATTTAGTTGAAAGCACCCACATACACACACACACACACACACACACAGATCAATTTCACACATATTCTGTACACACAAGCTGAAGCACACAAAAGCAAAAAAAAACTTTTAAAAAGGGCTACCAAATAGGCACTTGGAAAATAATAATTAAAAGACACGACATTGCATCTTTTTGTCTCTTTACTTCTCTCATTATATTGAAGGAAACGAGATGGCCTTGAAATTCAAATTCAGCAGCTTTACAGATGAAGTTCTGCACCTTGTCTGTTTACAGTGTATTCAACATCGCGCCGCAGCAGCAGACAGACGTTTATGCTATAGCGTGTATGTGCATTCATTCGGTAGACACTTTTTATCTAAAGTGACTTAAAACTGAAACAGATTTCAATTAAAGTAGAAAGCTGTTGACACAATGACAGTGAAGTGCTGCCAGACTGACAGTGAAGGTTCCACCAACTGACCAGAAACAGCTATAGATGGAGAAAGAACTGAAAGAGCCACAACTCAACACTCAAACTGACGCTGACACACTGAGTCATAATTAAATATGAGTCAGGGTAAGTATTATAAACGCTAGTCACTCATATTCATTGCAGCTATAAATGATGCAGTCTTATGGAACAAAGAGGATTAAAACTAAGTACAGCAACAAAATAATACAAGACACACGATATGGTCCTTTTATTCCAATTTGTGTAAAGACATCAGTCTGTGAGCTGACCTACAGGATGCAGGTCACCCGAGCTTGTTAATGGATATTAAAAAGCCTTACATGGCAAAAATGTCATCACACACACAAACAAAATGGCTACAACTGGTCCACATGTGTTGGACCAGTGTTGAACATTAGACACGCCTCCTTTCCTCTGTTAAACTGCTGCAGCATGACCTGAATTTGCATATCTGAACATGATTGGCTGTTAGATTTTATGATGCAATAATAGAACAGAAGTCTTTATTATTGTCACATTTACATTACAGCACAGTGAAATTCTTTCTTCACAAATCTCAACTTTGGAAGTTGGGGTCAAAACAAAGGGTCACAGGATACAACACCACTGGAGCAGTGAGGGTTAAGGACCTTACTTAAGGGCCCAACAGTGCAGGTTCGGAAGTGCTGGGGTTTGAACCCTCATCCTCAGTGCACCACTTCAGCCACCACTGTCCCAATAACAGTTTCTTAAAAGTACATGGCAAAACATTTTTCATGCAACAATTTTCCCATTTGGCATAGGTTTTAGAACAACTTTAAGATGTAATCTTCTTTATTCATTCTCTACACATTTTTTTTCTCTACACTGTCAAACACGACTGTATTTTAGAAAGAATTTCATTATCAGCAATGTCTTTTATCCAAATGATTCTTAATACAATTCAGCTTGCACAGGAGCACAAAAACTGCCCTGGGGCAATACTGGGATTTGAACTCAAAACTTTCTGGCCTCCAGCAGAGAAACTTGTAGTTGCCGGTAGCATGATATACTTATACATTTAGTGTGTGTTATTATTTTGTACTGATTTATTTTAGGAGAGTAATCTGATTCTGATACAAATGTCAATTTTATACATACTTCAAATATATCAGGGTGATGAAAATCATTCATGAAGACACTAATATATACGATGGTTTGTGGACACCTGACCCAACATTCATATAAAAGTCTTCCCCAAACTTTTGCCACAAAGTTGGAAGCAAAAAAAGACTTTAATTGCTGTAGCATTATAATAACTCTCCACAAATTCCCACCTCATGCCCAGTGTTCCCAGGACAGGCTCCAGATCGTCCACAACCATGTCCAGGATAAAGTGATTACTAAATGTGAGTGAATGCGGAGCACATGGCATTTTCCTCCTTGAAAAATTTCTACATTAGATACAACTCCCTTATAATAAGAAATGTACACTATTTACATAATGGATTATCAGTAGTCTATTAAACAAACCGAATCTGTACAACACGTAACAACCTCAGCAGCTGTCAGCGGATGTGGTAGAGGTTTGTGGACACGTCCCTCTCTGAGCAGGGTGGTCGTGTTGAGGTTGGGTGACTGGGCAGGCCATTCAATTACACACAGCACCGCCTCTTACCTCTTCAAATACTGTTGCGGTGCCTTTTAGGTCACTGGAAAGCTAATTTGTATAAAAGTACAGTCAGTGGACATGAACATTAACATAATGAGCTGGCAACAAAGCAAAAAAGTTTCAAACATTTAAATATGTTACATAAAGTGTAAGAAAAAGGCAACACATGACCCTTTCTGGTGTTTGTGTTATGTTAATAGATGTAATGTGTTACAATGGCTTTTATATAAACTACTAATCACTGCAAGAACCAATATATATTAATTAACATATCTTATATGAAGACGTTCCACTAGATGTTGGAGTGTGACTGTGTGGATTTGTGATCATTCAGCTACAAGAAACTGATGTTGAGTGAGGAGGTCTGGGGTGAAGTCAGTGTTCAGTTCATACTAAAGGTTGTGAGATCAGACACTGATGTTGAGTTGTGAGATCAGACACTGATGTTGAGTTGTGAGATCAGACACTGATGTTGAGTTGTGAGATCAGACACTGATGTAGAGTGAGGATATCTGGGGTGAAGTCGGTGTTCAGTAGGGTTGAGGT
>JAOTRN010000030.1:7644040-7654316 GCA_028566695.1 Bagroides melapterus
TATAGAAGTTTCTTTTAATGTAGAAATGTTTTCAAAAGCATCATTGCATATGGCTTTTATTTGGATGTTCCCAAGACCTTTGCACAGTACTGTAAATAAAACAATATAATTTTATATTATGTGAAAGAGATGGCAAAAGGATGCACCATGGGAAGAAGTCAGTGGGGGCAATGTGATACTCTGGGCAATGTTCTGCTGGGAAACCTGGGCTCCTGGCTTTCATGTGGCCCATCAGAAATGGTGTGTTTCATTAATTATAATCTACAGCTGAACTTTTCTATAGGTGAGCATGGATTTATTGTACTGGTTAACAGTAAATTAAGTCAAATGAGAATGTAGTTTTAAATGAAGCTAGCCATCCTGGACAAAGCTTTATATACTGTTCTTTTCTAATTGATTAAGGAGGTTGCAGTTATTTATATACTTACCTAGAAATCTGCATCTGAATTTAACTCATCTCTCCACGTATTTTTTTTTTATTAACATAACAAACGAAGCCACAGAAAAAGAAGTCTACTCATTTCCACTAATTACTATTTACAGGCCACCAAGGACATTTTCTGAATTTGTACAGTTATTTACACACTTCCTCTCGAATCTAGCTGTTTGAGTAGAAAAAGGCATAATTGTTGGATGCTGACAATCCAAAAGAGCCTCTGAGATATGTGTCTATTAGTGTTGTTGTCTATTTTAGACTCAGTAGGTGTCAATCAGAATATAAGTGGTGCCACTCATAATGGTGGTGAAACAATGATTTAATACGGACAGTTAGCATAAATATAGAAAACACTGTCCTACTATCGTAAAATCATCTCCTTATTTCATTTTAAAAGCAAAGATAATATAAGCTTGTGCAATTATTCTAGGTTCTGTACTCTGGTTTACTGAAAAGTTTACTGATGTTTTGGCTTTGATTAGTTCCCACTCTGAACGCATAGAAGTTTGACTGAATGCTTGCAGAAAATCTTTTGTTCACACTAGACAATGTTGTGCTGCTTAAAAAAAAGGATTAAAGGCAAACACACAGGTATAATATATGCACTCACACCGATACAAATTAGGTCAAACTAACCTGGTCGCACAATGCATGGTGGAAGTCTCTTTAACCAAATGACTATAGAACAGTCTCCAGCCAGACCACAGTCTCCTGCCAGGTGGTAGGATATAGACCTTTATTGACAAACAAGACTTTAGTGGACTTTTGCTTTTTGGCTAAAATATTGGGCTTTAGCGTCTAGGTCTTTAGCTTTAAGTCCAGGTAGGCTTAGTGGTCCTCTTAAGACACCAAACAATGAAAAAATGTCTTTTATAAGAGTGCATACACCAGGGGTGTCCAATCAAAGGGCAAAGGGCCAGTGTAGGTGCAGGTTTTCATTCCAATCAAGCAGGAGCTACACCCGTTTCCACACATTTAATCAGTTGACCTTGGCTTTCAAAATACTATGAGGTGTATCTTCTGCTTGGCTGGAATGTAAACTTGTCCATTATGTATAAAAGTGGACAGCTTGGCATAAAGAATACACAATTTTTTGAGGAGAATTTCTTGGTAGACTTTAGGCTTTCTGTTGAGCTTTATGCTTCTGGGATAGAAGGTTTTGGTGCGTTCCTATGCTTGTTTTTTTTTTTTTTTTTTAGGGATTATAGACATTTCTATGCACTCTGAAGGTGGCAGAAGTGTTCTTTTGAGTGACTGCATAAGAGAGACGTGTTTTTATTTCTGAAAGAATCTTTTCGGTTTAGGGATCTTGTTGGTGTCATATTACGATTATGTGAAAGGATCTTTATGGTGTAAAAGATTCTTTTGGAAACCTTCATCCATCCATTTTCTCTATCATTTGTCCTATACAAGGTCATAGGGAGACACCCTGGAACTATCCCAGGGTACAAGCTCAGCTTTGGAGTACCTGAAGCATGAGGACAACATGCATACAGATGTGAGTTTGAGATTGAACTTACAGTATATGGCCAAAACTATGTAGAAATCTTATCATCAAGGTCATATTTGGTTCTTCCCCACAAAATGTTGCCACAAAGTTAGACACAAACAATTGATCAGGGTGTGTTACAGATAGCCAGGTCCACTTTTCTATAATATTGTAATACCTCATGCTTATTAACTGTTTATTAACTGTTTCTCTGCTTTGCTATAGTGCTGTGAAGTGAACATGAGACAGAGTTGTACAGTCTATGAACCATCTAAACACATTAAGCTTCGAACTACTTCTTTATTCACAGTGCATGCATGTCTCATCCAAGAGATAATGAGCATCAGGAAATGTAACACAAGTGTAGTATATTCACACCTTACAATTATTCACAAATCCATCTATTCTGGAATAAAGCTATAAAAATAGTAGCGTTCACTCAGCTGAGGAGTTAACCATGAACATTAGTTTGTGTTGTTTTAATTACATTTACGTGTCCATGTGTTGATTCAATCACGTATGTGACGACTTTTCTTCTTTTTTTTTTGCTTTTCACGGGGTATGTGTGCTTCTAGGTAAACATCTGCAGTCTCTGCATTTCATATGCATAAGCCATACATCACATAAACCACAATGAAATATTTCCCTTCTTCATACCCAATGAGAAGCGGGTGAATATGGATAAAACATGTAGATTTCATGATATTGCTGCCGTTTGGTTAGAATAAAGTGCAGATCTGCATATAATCATAATAATAATGAAGAATGTTATGGGTTGCTGAGAAGCAGTGAGAGAGAAAGAAAGAGAGAGAGAGAGAGAGAGAGAATGGGAGGAAGTAATGAGAGGATGAAATTGTGCACTAATAAAATTCGAGGTCATTTACATCTGAGATGGGATTGAGTGGCAGGCGTTGCCATGGCAACATTCCCACGGGTCTCCAAGCGCTCCACGCTCCCTGACAGCAAGGAGAGAGACACAGAGAAAGGGAGAGAGTGAGAGAGATAGAGAGAGAGAGAGAGAGAGAGAGAGAGAGAGAGATGGAAAAGGGGGTGGAAGTTATATGGGTAGACAGCAAAGGGAGACAGAGACGACTAACGGGCGAGCAGGCGAAGAGGAAAACGAGCAAAGCAGAATAGAAGAAAGCAGAGAACTAGATAGAGAGCCAGAGCGAGAGAGAGCAAGAGAGAGAGAGAGAGAGAAAGAGAGAGAGAGAGAGAGAAAGAGAGAGAGAGAGAGACTAAAATCGAGGCTGGCTGGATTGCAAAGCCTTCAATTTTTAATCAGCATGCACCAGGAGGCAGGCGCTGTAGGAGTGACTTAATAATGCACAATTAAACCGGAGCCAGGGCCCAGAATACACTCTGACCCTTTCAACGCCTTCACTCAGTCGCTCAGCCGTTCACTCCCACTCATTCCTGTACTCACAATCACTCTCTTTAGCTCCATTCTACATCCAGACTAACGACTGAAGGACATACAGTGTATCACACTGTACTCTGAGGGTCTCTAGATGGTTAGACAGCGCTCTACACACTTACTTACTCTAAACTACCGCTTGAGTTTCCAGATTCTAAATATAAAAATATCTGGAATACAATCTACTTTTAATAATGCATTCTAGCTTTTAGGACAAATCTACACAGTTAGTGTGTCTGTATTAAACAGTTTAGTCACCTAAAACTTTTTTATGACACAAAGGAAGCACAAACACACCTACGCGTTCACTCACACACTGGATTTTACGCAGCTTTCACACTGAGGGAATAAAATATAATACACTTCCGATGCTCTAGTCAGTGCGATGCTATGGCATAAGAAGAAAATCTAAAACTTTGGACCAGTCCTGATGATTTTTCAAGGTGAAGAGGACATCTTGAAACATATCAAGTGTTGAATAAATCCTTGTTTTCTTTTCTTCCAGGGGGAAAAAAAAAATCACAAAATGGCATTTAAAAACATTTAGAAAAAAACTGCTGCAGGCAAAAAGCAATTAAAAAAATCTATTAAAATATTCTTTCACTTTCCCAAAACCGAATCATTTAACACTTGCGCTGCTGCTGCAGTGCTGACATTTAATTCTATGCCCTTTTAAAATATGTACAAACTGCGTAAGTAGAAATCTGCATGCGAGATTCTCAACACTGGTATTAGGATGTTGTAGTTATCATACCATGAATTTTTCATTGCCCTGTTCCCTGGTACACATTCCAATTGCTCAATAAGTGTTGGTACACAATGTGCATCATACACATCACACACACATCACACACAACAGTGTGAGGCTTCCACACAGTGCAACTGTCACGCATGGACCGAATCTCACTAAATGATCTTCTCTACAGCAAAACCTTTTCCGTTTAAAAAAGTAAGCAGAGAAGCTGATGTGGCCCTGCGGCTCCTGTAAACCTCATGTCGCAAAATAATTCCGCTTTAAACTGCTGAAGATGAAATGAGGCAGGTGTAGACTAGGAGCTCAGCTGCAGTAAAATATTACACTCTTTATAATATATCCAACAACAGAATTTACAGTTATGTACAAAATGTCCTGTTCGGTCTGTAGCTAACGTGTTTATTTTATCGTATATCACAGTGAGGAAGTTTACGTTAAATTATCCACATGAAGGTTTTTATTTGCATTTACATTTACTGCATTTGGCAGACGTCTTTATCCAGAGCGACAGACAAAAGTTCTTTATTGATATCGAAAAATACATTAGGTTACAAATTCATTATACCATCAACCTATAACCAGGTTAAGGGTTTATATATATATACATACATAAAACAAACTGGAGAAATAAGCTCTAGTTGAAGAGGTCTGTCTTCACCCATCATTTGAAGACAGTCAGTGACTCAGCTCTTTGGACATCTAGGGGAAGTTTATTCCACCACCTCTGTGCCAGAACAGAAAAGAGTCTTGATGTATACCTACCTCTTACATCTCTTATTTATTCAACATTACAGCCCCTTTTTATACTCAAAGCATCTCAGATCTAAAAAAAAATAATCCTGCATACATGATACAATGCTGATACACTGATATGAGATGAAGAGTGGGTTTGAGGTGGTTTTCACACTGGACACATTTCCTGGGGTCTGAATCCAAGTGAGGTTGTTCCCCTGCAGCGTTGGTCTGGTTTCAGACTGACTCACTTCTTTTGAACTCCGGTGTGTTTGTGTTCATCTTACGTCATAAACATGAACTGAAACACAATTATATCGACTGACTATATTTATTTTAGTGCTATTGTGTGCAGTAAGACATCTCACTTCCTTTGTGTTTCACAGTCACTCATGCTACACGTGTGCTGTGGAAACTAATGATTTCATCATCGGCTAAAACACAGACACACACAGGTTACTTTATTTCCTGAATAAGTGAGGACCCGAGTACGTGTTGTGTTCACATTCACAGGAAACGTGACACAGTTCCAGTGCCACTGAACTCACATCACCTCCTACAGGTAGTCTCAGGTTTCACATCACCAGTTTTTCATGAGAACTGTGATCTGATTTGGACTAAAGTGCCAGTGTGAAAAGTCGCTATGTGTGTGAGAGGAGTGTGCTGCTGTTCCTGGTCAGTTCACTGAGGTAAGGTGGAGAGAAAAGTCTGATTGTATCTGCTCTTTTTTATCTGCCTGGTATCCACTGTTCTGTGTGGTACTTCTTGTCTATTGCTACCAAGCACACACACACACACACACACACGCACACACACACACACACACTCAAAGCAGACAACAATAGGAGCTCTGATTGTTTGACACCATCTGTCATCAGTGTGTGAGCAAGCACAGGTCATAAATAGCTCGCACACACACACACACACACACACGCACACACACACAAAATTACATGTTGCATGTAGCTTACTTTGCTAAACCTATGCCAGTAACCACAGAGCAAATCTATTGGCTCTCTATCAAAAGAATACAAAATAAAACACACCCGTTGTTGCACGCAGTGACATAAACAAGTGTTTATTTAATTATTTGTTTAATTCATTCATTTTTTTTATCTGGATAAAAGGTAGACCATAAGAAAACAATTACTAATTCCACATGAAACACTTTTCTAGCACTGCTAATGTAGGGAATGTGTGTAACACACTGTATCTTTTACTGCATCTATAATGATTACTGCAGTGTGCTGCAGCTAGTGTCTGGGTTCTGTTCCAACAACAGAAAATCAGACAATAACAGTCATTATTTAGCTAATTATTAACGTACACCTACTGCATGGTTTGTATTCTTGTTCTGATTTTTGTATTTTGTTGAAAGCTTTACATTCTGTATACACACAGCAGATTTCAGTGATTAAATGTATATTACATATGAAACAATATATTGCTGCGTCCCAACTCCACTTAAATGTGTGCACTAATACGTATGATTTGAGTGTGTAGCAAAAGATTACCCATACTGGGACACACTTAGACGTCATGTAACGAAAGAGAACGCTGTTGCCTAGTTACACACACACACACACACAGTCGCTGTAAACTCTCCTCTCTGTATTTCAGCTTCACTTCATTCATTACTTCTGATATCATTTATGGACACGATTCAAAAATAATTTACTGTTTCTGTTTTTCCTCGTTTCATTTACACCTCTCTAAAATGTGTCGGGAATGCACCGAAGCGAACCGTCACAAAGCTTCTCCTCCATCACCCAGGAGCTGTGGACAACGTCGGCTGAAAAAGTGAGCACGGATCTATACTTACCATACAGGGATTTCTAGGATCCTCATTTCAAACTCAACACATTCTCTAACCTCATGTAGTATTTAGGATGGATAGAAGGTAATGTAATTGGGATCCAGCTTATATTTGATTCAGGAAATACTCAATAAAGGCGTGTCCCAAATCGTATACTTACACACTATTGTATGCTATTGTATAGTATAATAGATTGTTGAAGTAGTGTCATGAACCTAGAACAAAATATTCACTTCATTTACTCAGCACTCAACACTAATACAGCGGGAGAAGGGCGGGGCTGTGGGGTGCTCATGCTGGCTGATGGGGGATGTGGTAACCTAGTGGTTAAGGTTTTAGACTACAAATTGGAAGGTTGTGAGTCTGAATCCCGAGTACGCTAAGCTGCTGCCACTGGGTCCCTGAGCAAAGCCCTGAATTGTCTAAAATAAGACAAAGTATGGGGGGGCACAGTGGCTTGGAGGTTAGCATGCTTGCTAAATGCATAAATGTTTGCCTCACACCTCCAGGGTTGGGGGTTCGATTCCTGCCCCTGCCATGGGTGCGTAGAGTTTGCATGTTCAACCCCCTTGGGGGGTTTCCTCCAGGTACTCCAGTTTCTTTTCCTTCCGGTTTCGGTCCAAAGACATGCACAGTAGATTGATTGGCATCTCTAAATTGCCCATAGGAGTGAGTGTGAATGTGGCCCTGTGATAGACTGGTGACCTGTCCAGGGTGTACCCTGCCTTCACCCGTAGATGGCTGGGATAGGCTCTAGCTGATCCCTGTGACCCGGGTATTCCCAGAATAAGCAGGTATGGACATCTTACAAATATATTTCGAAATAGCCCATGCTGTGTGAGTAATTCTTATTCATTTTATACTTCTATTTAGTAAAAACATTAGTGTTCCATTTGAGATGATATTGATCTAAAATTCGTACACTTGATAGGGTACATAGTGCACACTATATAACATGTAGTGCATCATTTGGAAAGCAGCTTAAGACATTCGTGAGACATCAAACCTGAGTGCAATTAACAAATCAGCTTCAGCTGCTTGGACATCAGTTCCCACCCAAAAGTACCTTATTTACATATCATATGCATATGACACGCCCCCTGTTTATTCTCATAGGCAACTCATTTACATAAAACACACCCTAATTTATGCAGATGTCATTTATGCAGCAGTGAACCATTCAACATGATGCAGACTACTGTCCCAGGCAGCTGCAGACTTCTTTTAGGAAGCTTCACAATGTTTGAAAATAAAATAAACAGATTAAAGGATAGCAAATATCTTTTTACTTAAACCCCCTTTTTTCAAGTTTAGGGTCAAATTGAGGTAGAAAACTGAACCTAGGCGTGCCTGTTGTGTCAGGGATTCTCACAGGTGATGTCTTTTATAGTGCATGTGTGTAAAATAACAGAAATGACTTTGGGTACAGACAAAAACATACAAAGTGACAAACAAAACATTATATCAACACAAGAATGACAAAAATCTACCCGGAAACCAGAAGTTAAATAGTGATACAAATCAATGTGAAACAGGAATGAGTCACTAATGTGACATGCAGGGGCTGATGGGTAATATAGTCAATCGCAGATTCAGCATAATCATGACATTATGTTAATAAAACACTAAAAGATATCCATGGAGATAAAATGAATAAGAACGCATCTGCTCTGCTTTAGCCTTGTAATAACCTCAAAAACTGGCAAAAATATCCATTTTCTACTAGTTCTACAGTACATATCATGACAAAACATTGAGGTCAGAGCTTCATGTCCTCTTTCATACGTATGTGCGTATTCTACATTCAGCCCCTGATTCATATTTAATAAATGACATGTTGCCACTAAACCTGTCATACAAGTGTTTATACAAGTGTACTTCCTCTAGTGTAATAAAGAAACTGTCCATGATCTCTCTCTCTCTCTCTCACACACACACACACACACATATCAATCACACCAGACACTCACAGAATTTTGAGAGCTCATGTATGCAGAAGTGAGCTATGTTGTGTGTTACTCCGTCCCCATGATGTTGTATGAAAGAGCTGTTTAAAAAGTTGAGGCTGCCTGAAATCGTGTACTGTGAGAGAACCTACTGCATTCCATTCAGTACGTAAATAAGAGTATTTGTGTGTATGTGTGTGAATACAGTCTGGACTTTCTGCATCTAACATGTTGGGTATTGTCACATGACCTACGATTTAACCAATTTTAAGGAACAATGCTTAATACCTACAGCACTTATACTTCAAATAAGCCAACATGCTTTCAGTTGTATGTGATTCTTACAGCTCTTCCATGTCAGTCCCATTGCCACTGCTTCAGTACTGGAGAATTTCAGCTAACTTTTTTATATTTACTGAGAATTTGGACATTTTACTGCTACAGTACTTTATTTCACCTGCTGTACTGTATATCAGGGTATCAGCGATATTCAGCCACAGCTTAAACTAAGTAGAAAATCAGGGGGAAAATGCAGGAAACAGAAAACAGTAGGAAGTCTAAACTAATCAGAAGGCCTTTGTTTCACATCAGCACACAGCACTGTACCTGTACAAGCAGATCGCTCGCTGGTAACATGTCTGGATGAGTTTTATTTCTTTCTTATTTTGCAAAATGCAGTCTATGAATGCATGCATATCATGCTCATAACTAGTGCTGGGCAACGATTAAAATCTTTAACAGTGATCAAACACAATTCAATAATGAATTCAAAAGGAGTGTATTGTGCACTTTTATTTTAAAAAGTGCTGCTGTATGAACAAAAGTGTATTTAAACACACAAATAAGGTGTTTTTTTTACAGCAGTATTCGCTTTACATAGTAGTAGGTAAAATATTTCTTGTAAATCTTAACTTAAACATTAATGGAGAAGTCCGGTGAGAAGAAAATGACACAGAGATTACTAATAACTTTGGTTCTATCAACTTCATCGTGTGGAAGAGATTTAAAATGAAAATGTCTATTTAAGAGTTCGGTATCTTTCTACACGTTAATGTCCACTAGTTTTTTCTTTTCGTATCATGTGAGCACTGCAGCAGTTTTAGCCCCACCCCCAAATGCTCTCATTGGTTGAGATGTGTGATGACAACGATCAACATCCCTCCAGTGGATGGATCCAGTAGCAACATCCCTCCAGTGGAAATGGATCCAGTAGCAAGGATTCTACGCCTGCGCCAAGGTAACCGGCCTATAGAGGATTATGTAGAGGAATTTTGTAGCCTGGCTGATCTCGTTGACTTTAATGAGGTGGCACTTAAGGACATTTTTTTATTTGGACTCACAAGGGAGATCGCGTGTTTAATGCCTTCACACTCCACATGGACCCTAGAGAGGTATGTGGACTTAGCTTTAAGGCTAAGTGGCTCAGCTTTTACTGTGGGTGTGGTGGACGCACACCAAGCCACCCCACAGCCACAGCCAGGGTCTGCTCACGCCAAGTCACAGCTACAGCCAGGGCCTGCTCACGCCAAGTCACAGCTACAGCCAGGGCCTGCTCACGCCAAGTCACAGCCACAGCCACAGCCACAGCAAGGGCCTGCTCACGCCAAGTCACAGCCACAGCCGGGGCCTGCTCACGCCAAGCCACAGCCACAGCCGGGGCCTGCTCATGCCAAGCCACAGCCACAG
>JAOTRN010000030.1:7756270-7766500 GCA_028566695.1 Bagroides melapterus
CAACTTTGGAGGTTGGGGTTAGAGCACAGGGTCAGTCATGATAAAGCACCCCTGGTGCAGAGAGGGTTAAGGGCCTCGCTCCAGGGCCCCCTGTTCTGCAACCCACAGCCTTAACTTTGAGCCACCACTGCCCTTGACTTGTCTTACAGTGCAGTGGTTGGCCATCAGGGCCAGTAAGGACTTCTCTGCTGGCCTAAACATTATCAGAAGCACTGACCTACATTTACAACCTACATTCTTACATTTGGTCCATGAAATTATATTAATTTATTCCCAACAGTCAATTCTCTTCATTTTGTAGTGTTTCTCTTGGCTGCACTACTTCCAGTACGTGTATGTGGATGTTAGATTTTTTGTCCAAACAGATTTCAGCCTCTTTGTGTTCCCATGTAACTTAATGTTACCTCTATGTGCTGGCCCAATGTAACTTAAACTATATTAAGAATGGGACTGTTTCTTTAACCAATCAGATTTTAAATTCACCTCACAGTGTCAGCTAGCTGGCTCACAATAACGTCACCATTTTTCTGTCCTCTGATTGGTTGGTCAGAGCAAAACTGTTCCAGTCAATTTGGACTAGTAAAACACGTCTGTAGAGATCTGCACACATTAATAGATTTGAGTTAGAATTTTTTACACCCACAATGGCTGTCAGAGGAGGAGAAATTGACTTGGTCTCAGACATACTTTTCAAGGTGGACTTTTCCAGAAAAGCTAGACATGGTGAGGAGAGGTCGGTCAACCCCGAAGCTCCAGATGATGTATGTGGCACAGTAGTTCTTATAGTGTAGAGGTTTGGTGTTGTCTTAACTGGGCTTCTTGCTTTAGTAAAAATGGTATTCACCCTCAATATGTGAAATGTCTCTCTCTGTAATGCTACTCCTTGTTATATTGTGATTTTATATAGTATTGATGGTTTCTATAATTGTGACATGATAGTGGTGGTATTAAGAGGTGGATTAAGTCAGGTAAGTCCACACTGAAGGCCCTGGTACCAAATGCACTGTTACAGTGTATAGTGAAATATCTGTTTCTGTTGAGAGATGTAACGTTAATGGAAGGAGCCTCCAGCGTCAGTAAGTCAGACAAAGCTAAGCGGTAAAGTGTAACTGACAACGACTTCAGGATGAATGGACTTCCATTTACTCAGTAACAAGACAAGCTGAATGTTCTTGCTTTATTAACTTAAAGAATTAATAAAAGAAATGGGAATGAATGTACAAAATGTCAAATATAAAAGACTGTAAAAGGGTATAAGAGGTATAAAACACTTTATTAAAAAAAAATAAATAAATCTTCTTCTCCATCACGCCAGCATATCACTGATTTCTCTCCCATACAACTGTGTTTAATTCCATCCGTATTATCTGCATATGTACTGATATTTGATAGCATGATTGAATGAATAAATCACAGTATGAGCTTTTAACCACATTAATACCATCAAAATGGTTCCATAAATAAAATCTCTAGAAAGAAAACACTTTATTTACTGAATTAATAACTAAGTTAGCTTTCATTTCACTTTCGTAGCCTGCTGGCATACACAAGTTACCGATTTCAGGCAAAGTTCCACAAGCTGAACAAGTTAAATATGGCCACACGTCCCAGCAGACACAATTTCATTGTCACTGAAATGATAAGATGAAGCTTGATGCAGTTGGTGTGCTGAGAAAAAACTCTGACTTTATCTTGAAAATTAATTTGTTTTTATTGGAGTCTTTTCATGATTTGGCTGTGAAACATAATAGAAGACTTGAAACTGAGCCTTGTTCTGAATAAAATTGAGAGCTGGGAAGTCTGTGATGAATAGCATTTATTTAGGAGGATTAAAAAAAGGAATGATAAAGCACGTGTTAGCTTTTTGACAAAGATTTTCCAACCATATGGTTGGTTTGACCTTGATTATGTCAAAGCTCTTTCCTGATCTCTCTCTCTCTCTCTCTCTCTCTCACACACACACACACACACACACACATTTCACTATTACGTGCCTTTCATTACGTACTTTAAATACAGGCAGGACATGACTACACATCATCACCTGTCTGTAGACAACAGCCTTACGCTTCATGTTACAGAAGTCCCACACACTACATTCACTACAGTGTCTCTATGCTCTGTACTTATGATAAGTTTAATATATTTGGTCCTTACCTGGTGTAACTACTCTTACTTGCTTGGTTACTTGGTTAAAAGCTCGGTAGAAGCAGCTTGGCAGCACTAGGATTTGAACTCACAATCTACTGGAGTAGTAATCCAACATCTCAACCACTGAGCTTCCACTGATATCCAAATATACTGTAGGCCTTAGGCTGAATTAGTCAATTAGTTACTTACAACCTCTGGCCACTGAGTGGCATCATGTAGAGTCTTGATGCTGAGAGAAAACAGGGGCAGTGATCATACACAACCTCCTGAAAGAGAGTCACAAACCAGATAACACATCTTTCATAGTATGTGTGAATGTGTGAAAGTGGTGTGTATTGACTAGGAACAAACTGGGCAACCCGGGTTCCTCTTTTCCGGCATGCCCCCTGCCTTGCTGTATAATCAGGTAGTGTCACTTGCAGTTCATATGGAAAACGGATGGAGAGCCGTTTGGAGTACACACAAGTCATGCTAACATAAAGTTATGCTAGCATAAGCATAACAGAAACATTCACTATCTATTCACTGTCTTGTTAATGTGAATGAAATAATGCTGCATTCAACTCAACTCATAAATGGAAATCCATTACGAACTACATCTTTTTGAAACTTGTTGGGAAAAAAAAACACACAGATGCCATCATGAAAGTCACTCCCTTTTTTAGTTAGCAGCAAGCTAGCTAGATAACACTAGTGATTGTGATCTTATGATATTTACTCTCTCAAAACAGCAGTTTTAGTTTTAAACTTACTATCTATAATGATTGATTGGCTGATTGATCCAGAGTAAATGCTAACATAAAATCTTTAAAGTAGTGAGGTGATAATGTATTCGATGACGATGATGTGAGCAGCCATGTTGACGTGTGATGTCACATGCTGAACAACCTTCCCAAATTTCCAAATAGGAATTCTGAGTTGAGGAGACATTTCCTTTGTTTTTTTTCCCCTAAAATGTGATCAAGTTTGAGTCGAAGGCTGGATAATGTTAGCAAATCAAATGCTATGCTGTGAAATATTAAATAGGCTTATTTTATCGATCCTGATCCTGATTTTTTTTTTTTAATTTGAGATATTTTGCTTTTTCAAAAGCTCTTTACAAATGATAATTGTATCACACCACAATTCCTTCATGGGACGTTCTACACATGAACACTACGCTGATGTTAGCTTGATTCCTTAAGCCTTTAAGGGATCACCTCTCAAACTTTACTAGAGCTGAAAAAGTAATGAAGCACCCTAGCAGGAATTTTCCTAAGTGGCGGTGTTGAAGACAAGTCAGCTGAGAGTGTCTTAAATATTGTGATGAAACAGGGCCTGGAGTGAGGGAGTTGCAAACTGAGAAAGAAAAACGTTCTTGCGCAAGAGCCATGTGTTGTGAAGTAACTCAGCAGATCAATAGTGCCATCCTGTGGCAGGCTGTGTGACTGTCTGAGTGTACGTCTGAGAGACTGAGAGCTTTTAACTGTTGCCTCTGTAATCATTATGCCTCATTTTACAGTAAACGATTTATTCCTTTCACACAAATGCATTTCAGCAAATCCTGTTAGAGATTAGTTAGTACAAGTCAAGGGGTTTCTGAACGTGTTTATTTAAGCGCTAGAGGTGCTTCTTTAGTATATATTTATGCTGAAAAAATACATTTGTTTCACAAATCAAATTAGATGGGTTAAATTATGAGCAATTTCACTCGAAACTGCTGTAAGAACACTTCAGTTAAACTGTCTTTACACTCTGAACGCTAAATTAAATGCATTGTGGTGCTTTTTGTGACTACCCTGGGCTCTATAACCAGCAGCTTAAAAAATCATTCAGTTGTAGAAATGTATTTACACAGGAAGCGTCTCTCTGCCTTGTCTGAGGTGGACCATATACATGAACAGCTAGCATGAGAAACCATAAGACTGGCCACAGATTTCAGATATTATTCATATTATTGATGTTATTATTGAAATGACAGTAGAGATGATCCCACGTGGATAACATAAATATTTGCAATTCCCCAAAAGACCTTTTTTTTACTCTGACATCTGTAAATAAGCTCTGTAATAATAATACTGTAGAATTGTACCTAAGAGCTCTGCACTTACACTGTGCACTCTATTGTTACGTGTATGAAGTTTAGAAGAGTTCTATCATCTCAAAGCCATCTTGAACATTTTTCTCTTCCAGCATCAGTGCCTTGTAGCCCCGCCCCTCTTTCACTACATAAGCAAAGCTGTGAGTGTTGAGTGCAGGAAGAGTCTAACATTGCACACTTTTTGAAATAAGTACATTTCTGCTTGTCTGAACACACTGATCTTCACACTTTCATACACTCAGTATTGTGCATGTTATTGTTATATGGTAGTACAGTATATAGCTGTTGAAAACAAATGATTAATAATCTCACTATCCAGTGTTACAGGGTTCTTTTTGAGTCTGGTTGCTTTACTCACGTTGTCTCAGGGAGATTTTCCTCAGCGCTGTTGTCTCTGGTTAACTCATTATATCTAAATCTAAATCTATAAAGTTGCTTCACCTTTGCAACAAAGTCTACTGTTAGAAAAAGTACTTGACTGAAATGAATTTAATTAAATTGAATTGATGCCTGATCCTTATTAACCGAAAATTAATTAATCATGTTATTTATGTAACACAACTGACTCATTGATCAGGTTTGTCATGATTCTATTGCATTTCAATTCTTCTTATTTAGAAAGGGAATTTGTTGAGCGTACAACTCTATTGTAATTGTGCATGTGCCTGGAGGGATAGTCCTATGAAGAAGGGTTAAACAAAGACACTGGAGTCTGGATGAAGCTAACATCTGCTAACATCACTTACAGCTGTTTTACTGCAGGATAAACATCATCCCAGAGTGAACACACACAATAAAGAACTACTTATAGTTCAAAGCAAACCAGCAGTGTGGCATGGGCATGAAGCTCTCATCAACTGACAGACTTATCTACAGTGATGATTGAAGGAGGAGAAATTCTGAACTGTAAAGAACCGACAACTGAAAACCCATGGGATAAAGCTTCCCCCAAAACATACTGCGAAAGCAACTGTGGAGATTTCGGGGCCAAGAAAAGCAGAATTTCCTCCACTGGCTGAGTTAATACACAATCCCTCGAGCTGCATTTTGCTTATTTAAGACAAGACTGAAGGCAAATCATCTCCAAAAACAAGCAGGGACTGAAAATGGCTACAGTACAGACCTGGCAAAACACCACCACAGAAGATCCCCATGGGCTTGTAAAGCATTCCTGGATAATTGAGATGAAATGACATTTGAAAATAGCTGGTCAGATTTCTACAGACTTCTCCAACAAGTGTTTTTTTTTTTTTTTTTTAAACTATGTTCAATATAGATTAAAAAATATACAAGAAACAGAGCAATCACTAGATTTTTTTTTTTAAGATTAATTTGAATAAAATGACATCTTTTGAGCCACCTTATAGTCTCATAGTCTCAAAATTTCCTCTGGTCCTCTCTGTTCTGAAGACCAATCTCTGACCTCTGGGCTTGGGGTTTGATATCCACCTCCGCTCTGTGTGTGTGTGTGTGTGTGTGTGTGTGTGTGTGAGGTTTGTTTGTCCTTCCTGTACTTTGGGGGTTTCCTCCGGTTACACCAGTTTCCTCCTCCAGTGCAGAAACATGTGTTGTAGGCAGATTGTCTTCTCTAAATGATATGTAATGTGTATGTAGCATCCCTACATGATGCTCCGAGTCAGCTGGGACAGACTCCAGGCTCCCTGTGACTCTTCCCTGTGTTTAAGATATACTATATTATTATTTCTTTATATTTCATCTCATTTTGTCATTAGAGTCCAGCATACTTTATAGCGCATTGGGTTTGGCAGCAGAAATTTAGAGTTCGGCAGCATATCCAGCCCTGAGATAGCACTGTTAAAGGAAATGTGATTATAAAACAGCTGAGCACACAAATAGTCAGAGATCATGCAACAAATAAATCTCCAGATTTGAGCTTGAAACTCCTGAGCTGTGGGGAAACAAAATAAATCTATTTCATAAAAATGTATATATTTAATATCTGATAGTGTATCTGAGTGTCAGTGTGCTGTATGGCCATTAGAGCTGAGTTTATGAAGGACAGACTTTTTTTTTAAATACACAAATCTGAGCTCAAACCCATACTACACAATCACTAAATTTTTGCATGTAAGACATTTCACTTCTGTATTTACTTTTTATCTCTTTTCATGTGTCTGATTGTTCTGGTTCTGGGATACAGAACCAGAACAACACAGAAACTAGCTACAGTGATCAGGCACCATTTCTTTTTCTAGTCTTCAGCTGCACAGTGAACAGCTGTCCATCTCAGCTGGTGGTCCAATAAGTGCCAATAAGATAAATGATTTAAAAAAAAAACGAAAGCAGATTTTAGAGAAATGTGTACGGTGGATATAAACCTGGTCAGTTTTTGGTGATGTGAAATATGAAGCCCAGATTAAATTACATCCTTCAGTTTTTAATGGAATACAGCAACAAACAGAATGTACCAAAATGCTCCAGATCTATCAGGTTGTGATTCTACAGGATTACGCTTTGGGCTTGTACTGGACCATTCCAAAACACTAATCTTCTTATTCTTCTCCACAAGATTTTCCTTTATTAACTAGGATTTGCACTTTGAATCGTTATCATGTTGGAAGATGAAAATGGTCATAATCTTCAGTTGTATATCAGAGGCCTATAGTATTTGGAGCTATCTTGACTAGAGCCTTAGCTGAATAGAAGCAGCTTCATTGCAGAATGCTGCCACCACCATGCTTCACGTACAGTGATTTTTAAGTTCTAATCTTTTTGTGCAAAATATAATATCATGTGTGGGGGTTTTTTTTGAGTATGAAAGGGCAACTACCCAATAGCCCTGAGATGAAACATTGTCACATGCAGAGAATGAGCAGTATTTAGGGCAGTGGTGGCTTAAAAAGTTAAGGCTCTGGGTGGTTGATCAAAAGGTTAGAATTCAAGCCCCAGCACTGCCAAGCTGCTGCTGTGGAGTCCTTGATCAAGGCCTTTATCCCTCTCTGCTCCAGGAGTGCTGTATCATGGCTGACCCTGTGCCCTGACCCTATCCTAAGCTGTAGAACATAATAATGTACTGTTCTGTAATTTTTGTAACTGTGTTTAATATTCCCTTGATCTCTTGGCAGCCTTCCTCATGATTATTCTTGGGAACTTCATGTTGCTGTGGATCTTTCATTTTCTCCACATTGTAGACATAATAGTTTACTAATTCTTTTGTAACTCTTTCCTCATGAATAGTTTTCAGTAAGATCCTGTACATGATTTGTAAGCTCTTTGCAGATCATGGATTCAGATGAATCCAAACAGATGTGAAGATAATCTGAAAACAGCTGATATATATTTGGGAATAAATTATTTTTGACAGGTTTAGCACAAATTACTTTTGAACATGACCTTGAAAGCTATTGGTTCAAGAACCAGGCAACCTTTTTATTGTCCATATATGTATAAATGCATATATATATATATATATATATAAATGCATATTTTATTCAATATTATTCAATTATTCAATAACATCAAATTGGTCTTTCTAATCTAATTTTGAGGATATTTCTAATATATATGTGAATTGTGAATGTGGGAGGAAGGGCAGCAAGGGTGTATGTGTGTGTGTGTGTGTGTGTGTGTGTGTGAAATCACGTGTGCAAATTGGTGCTGCTGCTGACATTCATCTCTTGTAAGGAAATGTGAAATTGTAGAATAAGCAAGGATGAAGGAGGGTTGAGAAAGAGGTAGCATGACAGAAAACAGAGGAGGTGAAGAAGAGGTGGAGGTTGTACTGACTCTGCTGACTCAGGACTATTCGAAAAGGCTTGATTTCCACTCCATTTCCGTTGCTGCTTTGTAATTCTAATGAGATGAGGGAAAGAGTGTCAGAGACAGAGAGAGAGTGGATCAGATTAAATATCGACTGACTTCAGGCTGTCCAGTGTAGACAAGCTGCACACTGACTCATCAACAGTGAAACTCTGCCAGCTCGCTAAAAACAGAGACAGGGAGGAGGATAAGGACAGAAGGATGGAGGGAGGGAGGGATGGAGGGAGAGAGAGATCGAAGAGAGGGGGAGGGACATGTAAAAATATACAACATAGGTTGGAAGAGAAGCAATAAATATAAGACAGAAGCTTGAGATGTGGAATATGGAGAAGAGCTTTTTGTGGGGAAAAAAAAAAAAGAATTTCCCAGAATTTACTTACATTATTAATTTCCAGCCTGTATTTTAAATTTTCCCTTTAAACTTCCTGTTAGCATTTTTTCCAATATTTAATTTCAAGGTTTTACCAAAATGGCACAAACAAAATCAACAGATTTGTAAAATAAATTGATATTAAGAAATAAAAAAGCAGAGGTTAATTACTAAAAATAAAATGGATGAATAGAAAAATAAAATGGAATAATTATCATAGAAATTTTTTTTTTTATAAAACTATTTTACCAATATTTTATCTGCATTATCTAAATATTAGGTCTGGTACAAAATATCCCTATAGCGACAGACAAAAATGAAACTCAAAACAGATGAAGGACAAAGAAAGGGGGGGTTAGTAATCGATGAGATGGAAAAAGAAAAAGATAGCAGCCAGCAGAGGAGCGTTAGGTTGAATGATAATGATATATTTGATATATATATTAATATATGAAACAGGAACAAACATTGCTGTGTCCTGAGCCTGAGTTACTGTCTGTATGCAGTTGTACATGTTCTCGCTGTGCCTATGTGGGTTTCCTCTGGATTCACCAGTTTCCTCTCACCTCCACAGAACTTGTCAGTAGGTGGACTGACTGTTGATAAATTGGGTCTGAATGTGTGTGACTTATGCCATGTGATGGACATGCATCTCCTCCATGGCTCAGCTCCTGGTATTCCTGAAATAGACTCTGGATTTACCTCATGATAAACTCCTGACTGGTCTCATGATCATGCAGGTGAAGTAATCTGCTATAATAACAGAGGTGCGTGCTATAATAATGTGTTACTGCTCAGAAAGTCATAGGGTCAAATCAGAGGATCACCGTACTGCTCAGCTCAGTCCTGTCATGTCAATCTAAGAAGCAAATGTCATTGACTAGCATTGTAAACATATGTTTTGGGCAGTATGCATTTAATTGTTCACTTTTTTAAACCTAGATTTGACCCTTCTTTATGCCTCTTTAATGCCATTATTTCCTAGTGATAAATATAGTGAGCAGATGATTGCAAGGACATAAATTTAATTTTGACATTGATGGGGACATAAATAAAATTCAGTGTTCCCTGGATATTGGTAGGGACATGTTCCCACTGTCCCTACCCAAATCGACACCCTGTATAATCATTCATGTCTCGTCTTGACACAGAGCTTTATACAACCGAATATATCTGCAGCCTACGTTACACGTTAGAGAAATATACAAATCATAAAGTGACTTGGGTTAGAGAGGCGGAACACAAGAAAGCCAATCATATTGGAAAAGTGAGTTGCAGAATTGCAGAGAATGAGATATTTTAACCATTTGTGTAGCACAAATTGTGCTGTTTTACAGAACGAGTTTGTTTAATCTCATTTAAAATTATTCTTGACAATTCAGTGTTCCCTGGAAATTGGTAGGGAGATGTCCTTACCCTCCCTACCCAAATCGACAACCTTGGATGATAGTGACTGCCTTACTCTCAATATGGCTCTTCCACAGATACTGGTTATCTGATCACCATTGTTCCCAACAGTCAATCAATGATCACCATATTTTTCCCAATGGCTAGTGACTGATCACTGTTTTTGCTCTTGACCAATCACTGATCACCTTTTTTCTCATTGGTCAATTATAGATCACAATCTTTCCCAATGGCCAATCATTCATCACCACTGTAGCTCTCAAACAAATCAGTTATTGCCACTACTCCCAATGGCCAATCACTGATCAGGATTGTTTCTAATGACCAATCACTGATCACCTTTGTAGCTCTTGATTAGTCACTGATCAATTCAATTCAATTCAATTTATTTGTATAGCACTTTTTACAATGGTCATTGTCACAAAGCAGCTGTACACAATCA
>JAOTRN010000030.1:7772227-7782297 GCA_028566695.1 Bagroides melapterus
TGGATCACTGGTAGCTCAGGGGTGGCATGTGTAGCTCGACAGAGAGAGAGAGAGAGAGAGAGAGAGAGAGAGAGAGAGAACAAGAGAAGGACTTGTTGCTCTCAACCAATTACTGAGCATTATTTCCAATGGCCAATCACTGGTAGCTCTCAGCCAATTACGGACCACCAATGTTCCCAACAGCCAATCATGGATCACTATTGCTCCTTGACCAATTACTAATTAACAGTGTTCCTCTCAACCAATCACTGATCACAGAAAAAATAATCAATAACCAAACAAAAAGACTGCAGGCGCAATAATGATTACCAACGTTAAAACTGAAAAATGGTGGTGACCTCGCTCAGTTTCAAGGGCCAGTAAGGTTGGAGAAAAGTAAGTCTCCAAGTCACCACAAGAGGGAGACATTTAAAACAAAAAACAATCCGGAAACCAAGTAAGGAAATGACGTGTAAAAGAGGCGTTCAGTACATGCGTACCGGACTCTTAATTTTCCCCCAACCGTATTCGTATAGTCAACCGTTCTCACAGAAAGCGGCCAACACTTCAAAAAGATCACCTATTGGCCATTACACTGCGTGTGAATTATTTAGCCAATCCTGGAGCGGAAAATATAGACTATCAGCCAATCATATCGCAGAAGACGTAATTTGTTCGAATATGGTTGGGAAAAATGCTAACTAGGGGTAGTGGTGAAGTGGCATCTTGGGTCATGTCCTAATTTAGGGTGCGATAATTTATGAGCGCACATAGCCACGGGAAAAGGTAAGCTTGGGTTAATTCGGGGATTGCATTTTAGAAATATGGAGAAAAAATATCGGATCACGAAGATGTTAACTAGGTTAGCTTGACTTGTTAGCTATAGCATTAGATAAGTAACTAGTCGCTGTTCTATCAACACGTGGCTGTGCCTTGTTATTAATAGCCTTAATTATGTCCTAAACGTGTTGTGATTTTATTACCGTTACCTCTAACTAGAAACACAATAAACGGAGAAGAAGAATCTTATGGCACTGTCAGTAGTTAGGCACTAACTGTTTAAATAACACATCGTAAATGTATTTTTCATAGCTGAATATTTTAACTGGATGTCTTTTAAACAATTTCGAAATTGAAGGGCGATAATCTTGTGCTTTGCTGAAACTGTGGAAGTTTAACACTTCCCTGTTAATCTCCCTTTATTCTCTGTTCTAACATCACTAAGACAAGTGCATTTTTAGGTTTAATCTTTCTGACAAATCGTTTTAAAATATTCAGTGTCTCAAAAAGTTTCAATGCAGACTAGTCTTGGAAAATGACCGGATGCTTGTTGTCTACAAAAAGTATGAATTATGACGACAGATATATATTTAGTTTATGTTAGATTAATATCTTTTTGAGTTGCATTCCATGTGCAAGTTCTTTAACACATCAAGATGTTAATGTCAGGAAATTAAATCTGAAATTCTGTTTTGTATTCACCTTTTAATCTCTGTCTCAAATGTATTTGGTGTAGAGCAAAAAGAAAATAATTGACTTGCTTTTTCTATATGTTCAGAGGAGACTGCAGTTAGGTAAACATAGCTGGCTTAAATCTCTCATTCATTCGTGCCAGGATTAAACTAAGGTCACACGAGACTTTTGTTCGAAATTCGTTCGGACACAGCTGAGAAGTGGGCGGGGAACAGAAACGAAGCCAACGTTTTCCATATGTACACAACTTGGATTTCCCTCATTGCCATAAAAGTAAAATAACTATAAAAATACTCACATTAGAAGAAAATTTCAGATGTCACATATTAGCTCATTCATTTATTTATTACAGTGTTCATATGTACATCTATTCCCATTTCCACTGACACCGTGAACCAAGCTTCTCTCCATTTGATTTTTATATATTTTTTAAAGATGTATTAATTTTTTTCGCAGGTCAAAGTTCAACAAATTGGAACTTTGGATCGCAGCAAAATCCGAAACGTTTCACCTGAGCTTGTGTTTCCGCTATGACGAATTCGCATGCGTATGAATGGAAGTTAGTGGAACAAAAAGTGCCATGTGACCGTAGCGTTCGATGGGGAAATCTAGATAATGATGTATTAAAAATGATCCTGGATGAAATTGTTCAATTGGATGTCACTTTTTCTGAAGCATGTACTGGTTCAGATTTCTGTTGGCTGTCATGTCTCTCTTTGACCTCTGGTTATAGGAGACGTGATGACAGCTGAAGCCAGGGCAAGTAAAGCCAGATTCAGAGTGCGTGTGTGAGTGTTTTACACTGCCTGATGGTGATGAGTGATCCCTAGTGAGTCCTTCAACAAGGTGTAAAATTACGTTTGTTGAATTTCAAACGGCTTCACGCTCGCTACCCAATTAACACTAGATAGTCAGTGAAATAGTGCTTTCTGTGCCCTGTTTAGTGAGTGAACTCAAGCTTCATTTGGATCTCCTACAGTACCTTTAGGTGTAAGACATTAATACACACCACACCACACCTCTCAAACATTCTGTCAACAGCAGCCCATTAAAGGAGTAGACTAGAAACTACTGAACTACAATTTTAAAGACATTTTGGACTGATGACAGCGAATATCACAAACTCTTTTAGATTAAATCACATTTGTTATGGTTCTGAGTCACATTTACTCAGACGTAGATCAGGTTTCCCTGCACACACATCTCATCTCAGCTGGAAAGGCTAATGATCTTTTGTATTTATTACACCTTCAGAGACGATGGAGGATCACGTGACTGAGGACGAGACCTCCTTTTACTCGAAGGCGGAGCAGTACTGGAAGGATATCCCGCCCACTGTGGACGGAATGCTGGGAGGTTACGGGAGCATTTCCAGCATAGACATCAACGGTTCCAAAAAATTCCTGCAGAAATTCCTTGGGGTGAGAGACTACTGTTTCTAAGCCTCCTCAATGCTCTGGAGTGTTTCCTATGTAAACATGTTCCGTAGGATTTATACTTAAAGCGAGTGACATTATTTGATACAAATTGCACTGTGATTTCTCAGTTTGTGGTGTTTATTTCCAAAGTTCCAATAAAACCAAAAAGTTCCTGTTCTATGCTTCTGCTAGATTAGTACAAGTTCTTGACTTTGTGGTCACATTGTGCTGTATGGTTTAGGATATTTAGCTTGGGAGATTTGTTTAGAAGCTTCTTGGTGAGTGAATGTTTCATATAGTGACGATTTTACCTTTTATTTTTTATCAAGCACATTAAAGGTTTTTCAGAGCTCTAGAATCTTCATTATGTTGCAGCTGAGAAAATGTCAACAGGAAGTTTTAGCATCTCTGGCATATAGGGATGTGTATAAATATTCTTGAGGTGTTAGATGGACCAGTTGCGAAGAAGAAACTAGAAATGAGAGTGACACTAGTACACCTCTGCAGACTGACCACATCTTATCTTAAGGTCTTCTCAAATCTGCCCCCCATTCCCATTCCTAGTTTGGCCGTTAACTTTGACAGTGGATTTTTTATAAAGTTCTCAGGAAGGATCAGAACAAAGAGAACTTTTTCTAAGAATTGTGGTTTCTGTTTGATTCCAGCTATGAGAATGTAGACAAACTGATCAGGACTGGTTCACGTTGCTGTATCAGCATGACGTCTATTTCCATCAACAAAGGATGTGTAATTTCAGATTTGCCTTACAAGGAAAGGCATTCCAGTTGAAAGTTTTAGCTTTCAGCCTTCCTCTAGTGCCACAAGTGTTTGAGCTGCAAGTGACATCAGGATGGTGCCATATTTGGACGACTCGCACCGCCCACACGGAGCAGGCCGCTGGGGACCGTCCACCTTCGTGTTATAGTGCTCGTACTGCCCGAGCACGTAAACAGTCCACACAGTTAATTCAGCAGTGATATATGAGAGTAATAAGAATGCTAGCCAGCACGTGAGTCACACATCTGAGTCAAATTAGCCTCTGTTAATGAATATAATATTCAAATAGATGGTCTAATTGAATGTAGCGTTAAAAGTATCGGACACTGTAGCATCACACCTTCATATGTTAGTCAGTAATAAATATCAAACATTCAGTATTTAGCTGGTAGTAAAATATACATTAAAATGAAAAACAGCTTGTCAAACAAAAATGAAAATAAAACTGCTGCTAGGGTTTTTATCATCAGAGACTGTTCCAGAGTGAACGGACTCCATAAAATCATTGTTCAAAATCAGAATCACTTTTATTACTGTGTTGTCGTGGTCTTACATATTCAAGGAATTTGTCTTGGTATACTGGTGCACGCGAATGAAGCAAAGAAGCATAAGCTGAACAGAAACATAAGGAAATAAAAAAAAATAGAACCATTAACTCTGTAATGGTGTGGGATTTGCAATAGTAGACCAGTGCAATAGTTAGACTGCAAGTGAAACAACCGTACAGTAAGACGGTACACTGTGGGCTTAAAAAGTGAAACAAAGTGGGTTATTCGTTAATGTCCAGGGAGGTGTGTAAGAGAGCAGGGTGAGTTCTGGATATTGTTGTTGATGTCAGTTGCAGGTGGAAACTCTTTGTGGTGTGAGATTTGTCTTGATGGACCACAACCTCCAGCTCCTTTCTATCTATAATTTCTAGAGTATATTTTTAAATTGAACTAAGCAACTAACCTCAGTATTAGAATTGTAATTACTTATGTAATTACTATTCAGGTGACAAAACATGCCAACATTCACTTGCCCAGTTATATTACTGTTTTTCTCACTGCATGTGTCCTGTCTACAGGAAGGCAAAGGTAAGACGAGACCAGGCTGTGCTCTGGACTGTGGCGCAGGAATCGGTCGCATCACAAAGCGTCTTCTCTTGCCGCTCTTCCGTACCGTAGACTTGGTAGACGTGACGCAGGAATTCCTGGACAAAGCACGTTCTTACCTGGGTGAAGAAGCCAAGAGAGTGGAGAACTACTTCTGCTGCGGCCTGCAGGATTTTCAGCCTCAGCCGGATCGTTACGACGTCATCTGGATCCAGTGGGTCATCGGTACGCCAGAATCCAGTTGTAGTAAAAATTAAAACATGTGGTTCCTCACGTTGACTTTAAATTATGATCTGTCCAGGTCACCTGACTGACGATCACCTGGCTGAGTTCCTCAGGCGATGCCGTAGTGCGCTGCGTCCTGACGGCCTGATCGTGGTGAAGGATAATGTGGCGTACGAAGGCGTCGTCCCTGACGAGGTGGACAGCAGCGTGTGCAGAGACCTGCCCTTATTGCGCCGCATAGTGTCCAGAGCTGGACTCAGCATCATCTATGAGGAACAGCAGCAGAACTTCCCTGAGGAAATCTACCAGGTCCACATACTAGCTCTTAGATAGAACGTTTTGAGAGAAAGAAATCATGTTCACTCCACACACGCTCGTTTCATCCTGCCATGTTTAATAATGCATCAGGTGGGAACAGCGTGAAATGGTTCATATGTGCCTGGATTAAGGGTCTGCAGTTCTCAAGGTCTGATTTGCACCCAGAGCCTGGGACTACGATATCAGGGAGCACAGACTTAGTTTTACACTTTTAACATGTCTAAATGTTCTCTGGTCTGTAATTTCTCACAGGATGGTTTCACACAAAGATGATTTGATTTTTGAGCCAACTTGAATTTTGACCCAAACTTTGTGGTGTGTCTGGATTGTGTGTAAGTTATTAAGATAACTATTCGTGTGTGCATGTATTGTGTTTGAGGGGTTTTTGAATACATAAATAGCTTTGTAAAAATATTGTTGTATTGTGTCTATGTTCCTAAGACCCATAAAACTAATTTTGCTTATAAGCCGAATCTGTAAACTGTGTAGCCAAACTGAATATTTAACCTTTAATAAGTGTGACCAAGATTTTACTCAGACCAGACAGCCTAATTAAATCTTTATGAACAATAAGTTTTGGGCTGAATTTAGGAATGTTCAGTGTTGCTGTGTTCAGATTTGTTATATGCTCGGTGTGTAGAGAGTGAATCATCAGATGGTAATCTAATTTACAATAATGATTTTGTGTCCAAAAATGTGTCAAAGGTCTCTGATCCTGTCACATGGCCTGCCTTGTAGTAGAAAAAAAAATTAATTTACACGATTTCCCTACTAGTGTAGATGTTTACCACCAAAGATCCAAACAACCAGGATTTTCATATCTTTCTATATTTATTTCCATCTCACCTAAAATCCTTTATTTACCACATACAAATCCCAAATGCCTTTATACATCATTCTAATATTCTTAAATAAAAACTAAATTGTAAGATTAACAATGATACTGTACATTGACACCAAAATTAGAAGCAACACCAAGTTTTATTTCACGCTTGAGTTTTATCTATAACATACTGTCGCTGCAGCAGAATAGTGCAAGCTTTATTTTGCATAGCTTGGTCCTTTCCTACTGCACTTCTTTTTCAGCACCAAAATTACAGGACATGTTAGAATTAAATCTTACACACACAAAATTCTAAGCAGTTGTTTATGGTGATTTCAGGGAGGCGTTGTAGAAAACCTTTTGGCTTCTTGTTTACTCACATAACCAGGCACAGAAATATTCAAACAGAAGACAGAGTATGAAATCTTTACAGGGACTGAACATCTGAAGCCTGTCATGTTTAGAGCCCTCTGCAGCCTAGGAGGAAAACTGCACAGAGCAGCTTGGCTGGGTTCTGGTTTGTAGTGTTGCACATGTAAATGTTTATCAATGATTCAAGGAAATTTTCCATTAAATTCAAACTGTAGCCTCAACGTGTAAATACTTTCCTTAGCTGCATAGCACCAGTGCACAGGTTTGTTAATGAAGGCTGATCAGGACCAGGTTTCACTCTGGAAGCGGCCGCTTTTCTCCATGGTGTCCAGCATTTCCTGAGCCTGGCTCTGTGTCACACCTCCTTCCTGCTGGAAAACCTCCTTCAGTGCATCACACACTGCTGTGGGCATCTGCTTAGCGTTCCTGAACACAGAAAGGGCTGGTCCAGTCACTTAAACAGTCACTTTTTTTTTAACTAAATCTGCCAGTTTGATCTTGTATTAATAATAATATGTATGGTATAATATGGTATAACATCTGTAAAGTTCCAATCATTTTAAAACCAACTTCTACTTACCCTGCTATGTAGAAGAATGCATTTTTGTTCACAATCAGGTCCCACAGCAGCTTGGCCTGTTCCTTTACTCTGTGCTGAACATAGACTTTATCCTCCTGTACAAAAACACACACAAAAAGGAGGACGATGATGATTTTGATACCGTACCAACTTTGCAAATCCAATTTATATCCTGGCTCCCACAAATGCCCACCTAACTACTGTCATCACTAGAATTACTGGCACCCTTCATGAAATAAAAAGAATTAAATAATATACCCTGATTGCCACTTTAATAGAAACAACTGATCACGTTCTTTCTCTCATTATGATGTTTGATGTGAATCTGCAGGACTTTATACACTGCTCTGCTGCTGCATGATTGGCAGGTGTTCCTATTAAAGTGGCTGATGAGTATATCTATGCATATAAATTATATAGTGTACATTGAGCTTATGACAAGGCTGTATAGCTGTTATAGTTACACACAAGACTAAGCATAACGTTAAAGGTTGGAAACATTTCTAGAGGAATCTTGTTCACTATAATATACAGAATATTGGCAGTTGTTTATATTCTTAGGTTAGTACACGTGGACACCTGCTTCAATTTAAACCACATGTTTTCTGTGGGATGCTTTCACCTATGCTTTGGGCTGAAATATCCTGGTGTCTGGTACAAAATTCATGATGTCATCAATCTTCAAGAGATGTACAAGCTTGCAAAACTCCCTCAAAGAATCAGTGGCCTGACCAGGATCATTTTACAATGAGCAAATATGCCACAAAAACTCCCTCTCTCATTGTTAATATGACACACTCATCCTGATTTCCCCTTTACATAATCAGAAAGATTTGTCCATTTTTATCCACATAGACCTGCACATCTACAGTAGACTCTTCACTGAGTCACTGGCAGTCTTTAAATTATGTCAAAGACCAACCTCTTCCTGAAGAACTTAAATTAGCATTTGTGTTGTCTGTGTGCTTTTCTTACAATATTAGCTCCCGACAGATTACTTAGTCTGTGAACTACTGAACCAGTATCAGGATATTCACTGATCATGACTTTGCAGCACTGCTAGAAGTCAGTCTGGACAACAGCGTCTGTAAAAATGCCATAAAGGTCCATTTTGCAAATTTAGAAACTGATATCTTTGCAACCGTGTCCATGACTGTTTTACATACAGCATTTCTATTAAAATTCAAGTACTATTAAAAATAATCTCATGTTATTCATCCTGAAGTTCAGCTCAGATCTGTGTGTTATAGCTAGATTAGAGTGCTGCTCCATGTATGTGTGTGTTTATAAATGTATTAATAAAAACACACAAAAACTAATAGATAACACTTATTAAATTGCCTCTCCACTTACTAATGACTTTTATTACTCAGTTTGGTTTAAATAAACGTATGATTAGTGGCATATAAACACATCCTTATGCAAAATCAGAACTTTAATATTTGGTGATCTAAATTATGTTGTTATATTTACATACTTATCTCTCAGGATGCGTAGATAAAAAAAACCCCTCAATATCATGTTCATACTGATATTCACCTGGTCACTGTGCTCACCTGGTCTCTGGAGAAGGCTGTGAACAGGGTCATGTGACCTGCATTGATTTTCTGCTCCCATTCATCATGACAGTAGAAGTCTTTGGACTCAGAGCGGCAGCCGAAGAACAGGACGTTTGCTGTGACAGAAGAGAACGCAGATGAAAAGGCACAAGGTAATAGTTCAGGAGATTGGAAAGTTCCTCTTAACCCAAAAACAGCTGATGAGCCAGGACATGTCTGGGAATGAGAGAGAGGACATGATGCTCACCTGTCTTCCCGTCAGCTATTCTCTCCTGTATAGCTGCTCTGAACGGAGCTACTCCTGTTCCAGGTCCTACCATTATCACAGGGCTCTCACGGTCCTGAGGGAATTTCAGGCCACCCTTCTTCACCCATAAAGGCACAAAAACGTCACCTAAATAACAAATAAAGACTTAATGACTTCAATAGAGTTTACAGTCTGTAACAGGTTATGCTACAGAAGACTGATCCATTTACCAACAAGTATTTTAGCTGTGAAATGTGGAGCTTTGGGATGTGGTAGCCTAGTGGTTAAGGTGTTGGTCTACCAATCGGAAGGTTATGAGTTCAAATCCCTGCTCCACCAAGCTAGCACTGCTGGGCCCCTGAGCAAGGCCCTTAACCCTCAATTGCTCAGTTGTATAAATGAAATATGAATGTAAGTTGCTCTGGATAAGGGCATCTGCTAAATGCCGTAAACGTGAAATACTGATGGTGCATACATATTTTGCTAACTTGCACACGCATTACACAACTCAATACTTCACTTAATTTATACTGCTGCTAGTATTTATTTACTTGTTCTATGTATATACAGTATGTTTCAACTTGGCGCTGACTCACTTAGCTTTGTCCTTAGCCATGTTTTGTTTTATGTAGCCCTGTCTTTTTGTTTATTGTTTTTATGTAGCATCATGTTGTTTCATTTCACTGTGTACTGAGTAAGCTATATATGGTTGAAATAACAATAAAAGCTTCTTGACTTGACTTATAAAATGTATGTAGCTTCTTATTGTTATAGCTCTCAAATGATTCTTTATTTGATGTTCTATATGCAGTTTGTTTGAGTTGAACAACTTTTAAGTGTTATTAAGGATTTTTAAGGCCCAAGCACTGCAGTGCGCAGGGCCCTCTTGTTTTTCGTCAGATTTATTTATTTTTTTTCCAACCCTTCGGGCATTTTTGGGCGTCTTAACATACTCAAAAACTCATGAAACTCGGCAGCCAGGTTGGAGGCTCACCCCTGGGGGTGGCACACGGCGGATACAGCGCCCCGTGGAACACCCCGAAAAGTTTAGCTGTAGAGCTCATACACACTTGCATATACTTAAAATTTATATACATAAATTTTTATTATATACATAAATTTATATACATAAAATTTGGTAGACATTTAGAGCTCATTAAACTGAACCACTTTCATGCTGCATGTCATGGGTTGTAATCCACAGG
>JAOTRN010000030.1:7817257-7839639 GCA_028566695.1 Bagroides melapterus
AGATTTCTGAGGGCCCCCAAAGTGCATGGGCCCTTAGAATCGTCCTAACTTTCCCCCACTTAGCGGCGCCCCTGCATATAGGCACTGATGGTTTTAAATAGGTTTGCTTATAGACGTCCAGAACAAAGCTCCTGTCTGATGTCTGTGAAGGTAAAGTTAAGGTAAGGAAGGTAATATTTATTTTTATCAGTGCAGATTGAGACACTAATGTTCAACAGACTTTTCCCTGTTGAGCACTAATGTTTCATTTGTGTATTGGCTCAGGGAAACAGCTGCAGAAATATATTACCTTCATGATTATGTCTCATTGCACTCTTTACAAGGACACTCATTTAGTCCCTGGAAAAGCTCATCTCTGTTCTTTGATTACTTAACCTGCACTGACCTTATATAACAACCTAAATTTCTTCCTATGCTTTGAAAACCCCAGCTTTGTTGCTGACCAGAAGGCTAACCCTTCTCTGAGTATGATCTGAGAGGGTGTGGTGTTGCCTTCACATCTGGGATGGCCTCTTTTTTAGAGGGAGGATATTTTTTGGGAGTGCAGAGACAGAGATGGATTACTCTGCACTGTTATGCTGGGGCAAGGAAACATCTTTGGAAAGGTACTGATGCCTGTATAGTGACTTTGAGACAATCTGTATTATGAAAAGAGAATCACAAAAAGAAAATTCAGATTTGCTCTGTTCTATGTGGCAACGCATATCTAATCAGAAACTGAATATATAATGTGAAATGATTGTGCATACAAGTCAGGACCTCTTTTTAGATCTATTATTTGTACTGGAGACATCCTAATCTGATTAGTTTTTTTTTATTTATCCAGTTTTTCAATTCAATTCAATTTTATTTGTATAGCACTTTGAACAGTGGACACTGTCTCAAAGCAGATTTCCAGAACATGAGCATAAAAAACAGTTGTAACAAAATACTAGGAAATTATACAAAAAATTTGTAAATCAAGAATAAGAGCTATTTATTTAGTGTGTTTGTATTTATCCCCATTGAGCAAGCCTGAGGTGACTGTGGCGACAATGGCAAGAAAAAACTCCCTTAGATGGAAGAGGAAGAAACCTTGAGAGGAACCAGACTCAAAAGGGAACCCATCCTCATTTGGGTGACATTGGATTAATTAAAGAAATAAACAGACCGACAAGTTAGGAGGTTGTTGTTCTTGATGGTATGTCCTTTGGAAAGGCCTAAAACTTCATGCAGAATCCTAGCAGTGGTTGCCTCGTCTCAATGAAGCTCAGAAATCTTCATGAAGCGTGACACAGCTGGAGTTGGAGTGATTTCGGATGTCTCGGGATGAGTAGAAAAAGAGAAACAGTGGAGAGGGATTAGCGTAGCAGCTGTTCATAGTGTTGACCAGTATTGTATTTTATTGTGTAGCACAAGGTTGTGTGATGTATTATGTGTATGCCTGACTAAATAGATGTGTCTTTAATCTACATTTGTACTGACAGACTGTGTCTGCACCCCGAACACTATCAGGAAGACTGTTCCAAAGATTGGGAGCTAAATAAGAAAACGCTCTACCACCTTTAGTGGACTTTGATATTCTGGGAACTACCAGAAGTCCTGAGTTTTGTGATCTTAGGGAACGTGACGGAGAGTAGTGTGTTAGAAGACTGGTTAGATTCATGGGAGCTAAACTATTTAGAGCCTTAAGTTTTCATCAGATTTATTGGTTTAAATAAAACCAGAAGCATGTTGTTGGGTACCTGCTTATCTGTTAGAATGTACTAGAATACCTGTGCCCACATTTTGCCATTTGTCTTGTCAAAGCCAAACTTGAGCCTCTGAGCAAATTGAAATGGACTCTGCTGAGCAGGCCTGCTGTGCAGGTAATCTCCATTATGTTACTATCATTGCTGTTTCACTGGTGTGTTGTTTGTTTTGGCAATATTTTGTTATTCACGCCCAGATGGTGCCGGCACATATGAGCCCAGCACGCTCTCTGCTCCCAAGCTGCTGAAAAGCAAAAGCATCTAATATTATATCTCTCTTAAAAAAAAACAATATCTACAACCAGTTAAATCTAATGGCAGTCTTAACACATGTAAATGTCTTCACACTGCCACCTGTATGAAGTCTCATGCAGCGTGTGCCTGGAGCTAATGGAAGGATAGAGGAAGAAAAAAAAAAAGAGAAATTGTTTCCTTAGAGGAAAAAGGGGACATATCAGGAGATGTAGCCTACTTTAAAAATGGCCCGTGTAAGAGTTGTTCTAATCTAGGGTATGCAATGACTGCCAAGTCAATATGGTGTGCTCTCTGAAGGGAGGGTGGACGGTGACACAGCAGGTGATGTTTATAGGACAGCAAAGTGCTGACTCAGCAGTCCTGCTCACTTGTTTACTTGTTTTTGCCTCTTTTTAGCATCCTTTGTATGCACCTCTCTCTCTCTCTCCCCTTGACATCTTTAGCAAAGCAGCAGACATTTGTGATGCTACTCCAAGGGTCAGTTGGGCCAACATAGCTTGAGGCATTTGACCATGACATCATTAGCGAGGGAAAGCTCTGATATCATCCAGGCTCTTTTGGAATGTCTGATGCACTATAAAAGCCTGGGGTCTCTTTCTGTCTCAGATAAAGACAGATAAAGTCCATCAATCACACGAGCACAATGGAACAATCATACTTTTAACTATATATGGATATATTGACTGCCAAGACTGAGAAAGAATTCCGATTAAGATAACAGAAAGCATGGTTAATCTGTTGTTTTAGCTGTTCTGGACCTCCATGTTTTTAGAATCTATTCATCCATTTTCTGTACCACTTACCCTACACAGGGTCATGGGGATCCTGCAGCCAAACCCAATGCACAAGGCTGGGAACTTTGCTGGACAGGGTGGTGACTTGTCACAGGGCATGTTACACATGTCACACATGCTCACTCACCCATTCACAATGCAGACAATTTAGAGATGCCAGTCAGCCTACCATACATGCTTTGGACTGGGGAGGAAACCAGAGTACCAGAGGAAACCCCTGAAGCGCTGGGAGAGCCAACGGACCCCCAGAGGTGTGAGAGAAACATGCTGTTTGTTATTAAAGTCTTCAAATTCTATACTTACAGCACATTGTGTGTATTGTTTTTATAGTTCCTACATACTTGTAACGTTTAAACATCTTAATCAAACAGCTTTTCTGTTGCAGCATTTAATTGGCAGTCTATCCTCAATACTACTTTTTGACTAGAACAATCTGTGCAGTCATATTTGAAAAGCTCCTGGTTATTTGTCACCACCTCCTATGAGGTTTGTCTACATTTAGCGTCCAATATAGAGAATCCATTTGTAGGGAGCAGATGAGAGTTTACAACAGTATCAAAGCGTCGTGCACATTAAATCAAATCCTTGGCTGTGTGCTTTTGTTCTCGCCTCTAACAAAAGACTTTATTATGAGCTACACTATAACAGTACATGTAGGGGAAATGAGGCGCAACGAGAAAAGGTAGTCTTTCAACAAAGTGCATTTCTACATAATGAAATAAAACAGACTTCCTCAAACACAGAGAGGGCGAGTGTGTTAGCTAGCTTGCATATAAAGGGGGCGGAGTTGTTAGTTGTCATGGACAACGCCATCAACACACTCGCACACTCAGTAGCAAGGCAGTGAGCTGGTGCGTGCTTTGTGTCCACACTGCTCGTGAATGCTTTCTCCAGACAGATCTGAGGAAATTACCCGGGGACAGGATCTTATCCCGGGCTCCAGCTGTGAGAAACTCCTTGCAGTCAACGTAAAAGAAAGGAGATTAAATAAGAAATACGGAATTAATTATTTTAGACATCTTTTTTCTATCTCCATCACGCGTTAACTCTCGGCAGCAGCGTGCGCTCATCTACATTTATTCTGCTTCATTTGCGTCGATTTTTCCTTTCTCTGTATGACTGTGTGGGAGCAAATAGGAGACAACGTAATGATTTCGCAAATGTGAACGGGAAGTGAAGTGTGTGCAGCGATTTTGGGGAGAGAGATAGTGGACACACACACAGAGAGAGAGAGAGAGAGAGAGAGAGAGCGAGAGATGGGCAAATCCAACAGCAAACTGAAGCCAGAGGTGGTGGAGGAACTGACCAGGAAAACCTACTGTGAGTATCACACACACACACACACACACACACACACACGCACACACACACACGTACGAAACACGCGCGCGTGTTACATGGACGTTTAGGAGATCCTTTCACAAGTAAGTAGCAACCATGTAGGAGTAGTATCCTACAAATAAACAGCTCAGCTGAACTTTTGTTTGTAAAATACCTTGATTAATAGATTATTAAAACTCAGTAAGGCTTTGATGAGCAAATGTAGGAAGATACTGTACTAAAATGTGAAGTACATAAATATATTAAGTATATGTATATAGTTTATTTTTTTTATTTCCCCCTTCCAAAAAAATACTAATGTAGATGTATTGAACTGATTAAGATCTGACTGCCATTAAAATAAACTGGTACTAATGATACTAAGACTTGGGTGTTCACATATGTGTAATTGAAGAATCGTCATCATCATCATCATCATCATTATCATTATCATTTTCCCCTATATTAAAAAAAGATGTACAATGGCTGGAATATTTCTTCCTTTCTGTTTATCTTCTGATAAGACTATCAGCTCAGCCCTGAGCTGAAGCACAGAACACAACTGGCTGCACCCCACACCCATTTTCCTTACAACGCAGCTCATAATGCATATGTAGTTTCAGCATAGAGAATGAGGTTGGTTGAGGGATGGGAGCGACTTATCAGTGTGATTATTTCTATTGTCATTCACTCAGCAGGCAGCAGATGACTCTAAACATGACAAAGTGCTCCTTTAAAGATTCTATAATTGTCCTGTAGGTCTCTACCAATATTTACTATGAACAAAGATTTTTCAATACAAAATCCTCTCTTTTATCAGCTAGGAATGTAACTCACGATTGTGTACACATGTCAGTGTTTTAAGAATGGATTGTGCTGTCCATGATGTGTTAACCTGAATGTGTCCTTATTTATGGCTTTCTGCAGAAATCAGTTAATAGGATCTCTGAAGTGTTTCACTGAGCTCAGCATTTAGCAGCTCTGTAATTGTTAATCTTTTGATCTGGCCTGCAATTATTTTGAAATGACACGTACATTAGAGCTGTTTGTGCTACAGTTCATTTAATTCAGCAACTAACTCTCTGCTGGATATATTGTTGTGCAGCATTTCATCCTTCATGGACCCAGGACTTCATATGCTCATTTCTTTTCTCTAGTTTGTATTAAATATTACAATAGTTCCTGCATTAATACATTGCATTTTAAATTAGTCAGATTTCTTGCAAAACAACATATGGCACTAGGCAGCAGCAGCAGCAGCAGAGCTTTTTTTTTGTCCAGTGGGCTACATAAAGTATAAAACTGTGCTTTATTGTTGTCATAAGTGTAGTTTTATTTTGTTTGGTATAATGAGTGCATGTAAATTATCTTCTGCTAATAATTATTTACTAAAATAATTACATTTTCAACAGTAATGGTTGTGGTTTTTACTTCATAAAAATCTATATGGTGATAAAAAAAAAAGGGGTCAATTCAGTAAAATGTATTGTGCTACAATTTCTGCCTAGCTGTACAGTAGTTGTACCACCCAACCAGATTCAGATAACAACCCATGGCACAGAGACCCACACTGATCAAGTTTAGGGGCTTCAGTAACAGATAAGTGACTTTGTTGTTTTAAGAGTTTACATCAATACATCATACTCAGATGTTTACATGGTTTACACAGGGTTAGGTGTTTTGTTTGTATGAAAAAGCAGTTATATAGTATAGTAATAATGTATAGTGGGTTTGGCAAGTATTTAGACCCCTTCAGAGTTTGCACACTTTCACACATAATTATGTTAAACATGCAATTTAAAAATGATTTAAAAAGATTTTTAGTACAGCTAAATACTCAGACATACTCAGAAGAATTTCAGTGCCTAATTCAGTACAGTTACAGCTTTGAGTAGATGTGGACCACAGTTCTCTCCTTCCGGTTTCTCTAAAGGTGTTCTATAGTCTGGGCATTACTAGACATGTTCTATTGACAGACATAATATTAACAGATATTCTATGCACAGTTTGCCTGAAAGTTATTAAAGGAAAACAGTCAAATCTTTTACATCTACAATGTCTGAAAATCCCGTTTAGCTAACATCACAATCCCACAATCTAAAATTGTCAAAGCATTGAACCTGGATGAAGAAGCAATATTTCTTTATAAAACTTCATTACAATTCCTCATCCGAAAAACGTAAATATTTATTCAGTTTTGTTTTTAATTAATTTGGTGAGCTTCTGTCCCCGGGGCCATACGGCCCATTGTAGCCCAATCATAATCCCAGCCTTGATTATAGGCCCCATTAAACTACCTGGCTACCATGTGACATTTGTTTCCTAACTCCTTCAGACTGCTAGAGGTATCCTCTGAGATCTGACATTCACTAGATCAGTATGCATCATGTTTCAGTAAACATTTTGGATTTATGCCACATTTTATCAGTTTTCATAGATTTCATAGAAATAAGCCTTTTAACATCTGGTATTGTACTATACTATATTTTGGCAAGTGTGTTATTGAAGAAAAATGCAATCAGCCAATGAAATGGAATCAAAGTAGCTTAAATTCTGGTATGGCATTGAAATTTGTAAATAAAAGCTAAATCACGGGACAGCTTTTATGAGATTATTATAATTTGTAAAAGCATGTAATGATTACAATCAATTACAGGAGTTAAATACTCCTGCCACATCATTTGAGCATCATGAATGATTATTTCTCATTTTTTAAATGAAATGATGCCAGATATAGAATGTAAGACAACACATGTAATACTGTAAATTGCTATAGCACATTAGCACATCATGATCCTATCAGATTGTAGAAATTAAATGGAAGTTTGATGCAGAGCTGAATCTCAGATCTGAAGATAATTATTGGCTTATAATATTATGGCCCATTCCTTGCTCAGCAGGACTATAAGAGATGAAGTGATTCAATCAGCTCTCTATGCTCTAGAAACTGATTATGGATTTATGAAGAGTTTACATATTCATATGATGTCTATGTAACTATGAATTAATTCTGGCATTATTTATATATTTATATTATGTTGAGCTTAAAAACACATACAGGGAAATTCTAAACTTAATTTAAATACCAAGAACTAATGATATTTGTTTCCAGGATGAATCATTCTGAAAAATTCCCTGATAATGTGTGCAAGGTCTGGTCTGGAATGTCATCTATTAATATTTCTATGTCCTGGGAACAATGGATTTCCAAATACTCACCATTTCATCATGACAAAGTGCAAGGTTGTGCTTGCTTTCTGCCCTCAATGAGGTGGTGACTGCAGCTGTCAAGAGCATAAATTACCACTTTCACTCCAACAGGTTCACTCAGCGCGAGTGTGTTCTCCTGTACATATGTTTTAACAGTCTTCAAAGGCTGCATTCTGTTGCCATCTTTTTATGGCTCAACTATTATTTAATGTTCTGCAGTATGTGAGATGACTGTTTCCAACATATGTAATTATTTATTTTTTACGCCTGAGGTTGTCACTATGAAGAGTGAATTATTTTAAAATAAGAATGGGTTAACCTTGTTTTTGCTCACTGCTGTTGGAGAATACAAAGCTCTTCTTGGACCTGCCCTGTGAGATTAGATTAGAAACCATGTTAAAAATCAAGAAATAAAGTGCTTTAGTTGTCAGTTGGTCCTACTTGTGAGTTGAGCACAAAGTAAAGCCCTATTTGGATAGGATTATTTTTCTCATGTCTCCTCAGTAATAAGCTCTTACTTCAGGACAGTAATTAAATAAGCACAAAGACAATGAGAACACGATGGTAACTTGAGCTCAGGATTGAGACAGGGACACTGGGGTTGTGAGACAGAAATAAATTTTGTCTTCAAAGCAAGTTTCTAGCGATTCATGCTTTGATAATACGACCGCGCTCTATAAGATTTGCTACATTCAAGCTAAATTGAACCTGTCATTTTTCACTAATTATCTGCCTTATGTAGACACCAAGCTCTAACATTCATGTCATTAACATGGTTCATATAACTGCATGAAGGTTCTAAACATACTTTGATTCTGCTTTGAGATTTGAAATCTCAAAGTCTGTGTGTGTGAGTGTGTGTGTCTGTGTGTGTTTGTGGGTGTTACTTTCAATGGATGAACAAATGAATGTGTCTATAATTGATATTTTGCCCTCAAACGATTCTTCTTTACTGTTCATGATCATTTCCTGAAAAGAAAGGCTTAAGCCACCTAGCTAGTGCCACTACGGCCTGTATATCAAATCCCTGGCAAAATAAAGGCTAATCAACAAAGACACACATTTTGCTTGTAACTGTGAGAATCCCTGCAGAAATATAAAACAGAACTGTCAAAGAATTACATTGTTATAGTGTTGTTATAGTCACACGTCTGTATAGTACAGTACTAAGGCTAATTCATTTTGAACTCAGATTTGTTCCAGTACTTGAAATGGCTCCTGTGTACTTAGGAAGGAGGTGTGTGGGAAGGTGCTTCCTCTTTGTGTTGTAGAATGATATTTAGAACATTATTACATGCGTAGCTTCCTCTCTTGGCCTCCATCCTAGCCCTGGCTATGTAATTACTCCTGATGGGCCACTGGATAGAGTGGCCTGTAATTAGTTTGAGACTGCAATTGCTCAAAGGACCTCCCTGCCCTCCAGTCATTATTAGCGTAAGCAACTCACACACTTTATTATGAAGACACATTAGAAACAATGGAGACACACAGTGTGTACTGCATGCGGTACAGTAACACACGCAAAGATATAACCACCTGCTTAGTACTCAGTGCTACACACAGCTCTGTGTTTAACTTTGCTTTTATTCTGATTCCTCTTTCAGTCATTTGTTATTAGTTTCCCTTCTTCCTCACCATCCCTCCTGATTTCAGCCTGACTGTAGTATGTTTTTTGTTGTTGTTGTTGTTGTTGTTATTGTCCTTACTTATCTCCTTGGCCTGCATCTTATCTACTCCCACTCTATAGCTCACCTGCCCTATCTTTATCTCACACTGCCTCTCTCTATCCTAGTCCACACTAACCTGGGTACATTTAATAATGTCCAAAGATCTGCTTCATTGTGCATCAATCTGTTTTATTTTCATATTATAGCATCCTAATATAATATTGTAGGGTCCCCTGCCCACACTGTCAGGACTGCTAATACTGGCCGTTTAGTCAGAACAAAATTCAAAAAGGTCAGTGTTGGGCCACTTCTAATTTGTTAGTTTTATTATCATGGACCTAAACTGTGAAACTCTTTACCTCAGACCCTCCGATTATTTCTGCTTTTTTTCTTTTTTTAGTAGTAGTAGTAGTAGTAGTAGTTGTAGTAGTAGTAGTAGTAGTAGTAGTAGTAGTAGTAGTCTTATATATGATATATTGTGATATATGATATAAACTGATATACGATGCATGTTGTGTCAGTTTCAAGCTGAAAGAACTTAATAGAATGCTGGATTCTGTATTACTGTGATGGAATGACATCCACAATGACATCCACATTGTCCTCCACCTCGTCCCTGCGATAGGCTCCAGGTTCCCTATGACCTTGTGTAGGGCAAACACTACAGAAAATGGATAAATATATGGGTTTCTATATTAGGTATTTATTTATTTGTTTTTGTATGTGTTTTTTATGAAAAGTAACTATGGTGTGTGTAAGAAAGTGTGTTGTATGTTTATGAGGTAAAGACAAAAGGAACAGGAGAAGGTTGGATACATTAGAATTAAAGCCTGTATACTTGCTGTTCCATTGTTTTACCCAGTTAATTTCCTCACATAGTTCATGTTCCTAAACACAAATATCTCAAACACATGCTCATGTGTTGCACTGTGTTCGGTATGCAGGTAAAGCCACAGGTGCAGGTAGACAGAGCTTTGTTTTACTTAGCACTCAAGACAAATAAAATGGTAATCCAAGTCAAGGTCAAAGTGATCAACTATCAACATGGACTAGGGCAGTGAAGAGCAAGTCGAGAAGATCAGAAAACAGAATGATAATCATTAAAAAAGAGTCTTGGTAACGACTGGTAGAAACAACACAGAGTGTATGCTTTGTGATGTAAAGGTGCAGTTAGGATGCTTATGTAGTGTGTAAGTGATGGAGTCCAGGTGTGTGCAGTCAGTATATGACAGGTGAACATTAAAGTCTTTAACAGCGATGAATTGTAGTTCTCTGCTGTAGATTGGGAGAACACAGATTCCTGTGTTGAAGTTACTCAGAGCATACTGAGGTAAGTTGGAGTAACAAATGAGTAATGAAAGTCTCACCCAAATTCTACCTCTAACTACAACCAGTTCTGTAGTATAATCAAATAAAATCTATTTATAAAGCTGTTGAATATTTTACAGTGTAGCTAAACTTAATATTATATTAATATTATTATATATTAACATGATGGCAGCCTTCAGACAAATGGAGTCCTCAGAACATTTTGGTATAATTAGGTTACAGATAGAGCCACATTGACCCACATAGCTGTAAGTAACATAGATGATATGTGGTCAGACTCTGATCTTAAATTTGTATGGAAACTGTTTGATAATGATAGCATGGTAGCTTAACCATGTCATTAAAAATAAAATTACTGAATAGCCAGTAAGCCAGTGACTTCTGTGCCAATTGCAAACCCAGATAAATAGAGAGGGTTGTGTCAGGAAGAGCATCCAGTGTAAAACTTGCCAAATTAAACATGTGAATCATCGGTGGGAATTCCACAGTTGAGGACCTCCATGGGCACTATGGTGCCAGCAGAAATTGGACTACTGTTGGTCAAGGAAGGAGAGGAGGGAGAAGGGTTTGTAGAGGAGATATGTGGATGTGTTACAAGAGAACATAAAGTTAATTGGTGTGAGTAGAGGATGCTGAGAATAGAGTTAGGTGGAAACTGATGATTCGCTATGGCGACCTCTAACAGGAAAAGCCAATAGTAGAAGATCAGAGCAAAGCTAAAAGTTAATTAATTAATTAAATAATAAGCAGAAATCAGACATCAATCATGTAAAGTGAGTGTAAAATAAATCAAAGTGTGTTTAATTTGTGCAAATCCAGAACTCCCGACATGTCAGTTGATGTAGATGTCAGCACACAGGTGGCAGGGAATAATGGGATAATCCATACCAGTCCTCTGTAAGCAGGCAGGAGTCAAAACAATGAGCAGATAGAAACACAGGAACACTGAGAAACTAATGTCCGACTTAATGAAATCAAGGGCCACAGACAGAACAAAGACATAACAGGGTATAAACTGAGAATCTAATTAGGGGCTAATACAAAATAGGTGAACACAATGGGACACAGACCAAGGACATGGAGGTCAAAAAACAAAACAAATCACAAAGCAAACCATAAACAAAATATAATCACAATTGTTGCTATGGAAACAGCAATGCAAAGGAGAGCTCTGTGATATCTCCCTGATCAACTGCATTTGGGACAGTTGGAGCACTTATGGAAAAAGTGCTCACTTATGGAAAATTCACAATGCTGGTATATTTAAAAAACAACTTACCAATAAAACTTTGTGCAATAATAACACACTGTGCTGCAGCTGATATTTAAGTGAAATACAAACCAATTCAACAGCATTTTTTCACACTTTAATTAGGACCAGAATTAGACAGAAGAATTAAATGCATGATCACCATGAATGGAAAATGCATCGTTTATTTAATTAGCAATAACACTTGGCCTTCAGTGTTTTTTTTCTGATATATTATAAATGGTTTTCTCCTCAGACATAAGATTACATTTCTCTGTGTTGTGACAGATTTCATCTTGAGCTTTACAGAATTTATGCGCTCCTCTTGCTAATGCATTTCTCACCCACATCAAGCAGCTTTATGTTTGTGTTTATTTGGGCTTGTGTTTTGAAGCATGGAGATAGAGGAGGAGGCGTTAACGCTCGGATTTATCAGCCGTAGCTCCAGCTTGGAGTCTGTACTTAGCATCGGTGTCAGCCAATGTGTGCTGCTATGAGATATGTTAGGATTACTATGATTCAGACAGGGAGAAGACTTGTCTTATGCAACTCTATGAGCCATAAACCAGTTTTCTCCTTTCTTCCTTGTGATCGAATTGACATTATTTGCACAAAATAAGCCTAATCAGAGTCCTCGCTCTGCATCATGCTGAGAGCCAGATCCACTGATGCTGATTGCGAGATGGAGTGTCTTATCCAGGCACAACAGAATCAAACATTTGTTGGTGTGTGTGCAAATTGTAATGAAATATATTATTATGCTCATATTTTGTGGGTTCTTTCACATTTTGCGAGTCACACGTATCCAGAATTTCAGAGTATGTCATGAAAACAAAAGTATACATGATTTCTTTCCTCTTAAAAAGAGTCAGTCACAGTTTAACAAGCGTTATATAAACATGTCACAAAAAGCATCCATGGCCAATGATCCAATAAAGAGCTAAGCTATTGTGGTAAACATGCCTGGCGGACATACAGTACAACACAACACAAAGTGAAAGAACGTCAACACTAATTGGAAAACTGTGTAGCTCTGAATGAGCTATATTCACAGTAGATTGTACCACTAGTGCTGTCTATTAATTATTGCCCATTTGTTAACTAGGCTGTTTGTGTTGGAGAAATGATAACCATTAGCATCACAATGCATTACCACCAATGCCACAGAAACACAGCCACTGTCACCCTTGTAACAATAACTTTGCAGAGCAATTCTTTAGACTGGAGAGGGGTATTTATTTACAGAGATGTTCCCAATAACAACTCAAAACTCATACAAAATGTGGACATATGGACTTCTCCACACAATGCTCATGCAGTGAGATTCCTGGTCACCAGTAAAGCCTGAAAATAGAAGTGCAACAACAAAAGTGGATCAGTAAAAAAAAAAAAGTTTAGGCGTATATTTTTACAAATCCATACAGGATGGATCGTAGTTTATACATTCCAAAAAATTATTCAGATTCAATAAGCATTTTAGCATGATTAGGGTGGTGGTAGTCTCTGTTGGCTGAACATCTGAATAACTGATGCATATGGAACAAAAAAAACATTTCAGGAATTTCAAAGTCTCCATCTGATTGGAATACAGGATTTCTGGGAGACACGTGCGTCACGTTTTTTGTTGGTTCACCAGGAATTAAAGCTGTCATGACGCTCTACTCTCCTTATGGAAGACGGAAGCTGCCGTGATTACAACTGTGACAAATGAGCACTTATGAGGATCAATTAAATGTTGGATTTTCCAATTTAAGTGAAGTTCATGGTATAGCGTCATTAATTTGTACAACTTTCTTAATTGAGTGAACTAAGCTTGCATGCTGTTCTGTTTTGTGTAGACTTGTTCCCTAAACATGACACTGAACAAAATGAAGTGTGATTGGTTGCTTTAAATGCCAGTCAGATGCTCTCTTGGGCAGTCCTTGGCCAATAAATGCTACTGTGGAGTCCAGACCTTTTGCTGTCAGTCTGTAGTTCTGTCCAGGAATAATAAAAAGCATACCCTGAGTAGGATATCTTTCCATCACAAAGAACAATTCACACACACACATTCACAACTCATTCACACTGAAGGCCAAAGCAGAGAACCCAGGAGACACCCACACTCACACTGGTATAAAACGTGAAACTCAACACAGACATTAACCTGAGCTCAGGGTCGAAACATGGACCCTGGGGGTATGTGACAATGGCAGTTTTGATGCATTATTCATGACATATTATTTGATCACAGTTAATTGAAGAACAGGCTGATGCATGCTGTTATTAAAGGAGAGTGTGTGGTGTCCACAGATCACAAGATCCTGGTGTCAGGTGGAAGTGGCCCTAAGCCAGCACATGGCTACATGAGGCTTTCTCAAATAGATGACTAGTCATTCAGACAACAGCCTGAGCAGTCAATTTTGAAAATAGGTCCTTTTTCCGCAGCCCTATCATAACGATATCAGTGTTATCCTTCTTCTGTCTGTTTCTCTTTTCTCTTATCCTGTTCTCAACTACTGCACCCTTCAGAGCCCACTACACATAACTCTCCCCAAGCTCATTCCTGTCCACTTGGCTACACGTCACTGACCTTTGTAATGACTATGGTGCTGTCTGGACAAAAAAAGTGTGTGTGTGTGTGTGTGTGTGTGTGTGTGTGTGTGTGGGTGTGTTTTACTATGGACTCAGCTGGAAACACAAAGCTAGCTCCTGTAGCAATGCAAAATTAGGTAACAGTTGACAGTATTCTTTGACTGTTTAGGACATACTCACTCTTAGTCTTCATAGCAGGAACATCATAGCAGGAACATCCATGATCACCAGCACACACATCAACACAAACTGCACAAACTAGTGTAAGAAATAAAAAAAAACGAAGAGGGCAAAGATCTTGATGAAGAAGAAGAAGTTTAATCCAGCATAGCAGTGACAAAATACATGAAGTACTTCGGGTTCAACGGAGTCAAGAAGAACGCAGGACAAGTCCTGCACAAGCATTTTATACTGTTTATCCTCTTTGTAGTTTAAATGAGATTCCTCTTGAAATGTGTATTGCATGTAAGAACAATGTGTTTCCCAAATGGCTGGGTCACACATTGTTGTATAGTCAGATGTCTTCAAATGTTAATCATGGTCACGTACATGTGCTTGGTTTGAGATGCAGAACACATATATTCAATTGTTACATATATTCAAATGTTTAATCCACTATGAAATTATAAATGAATAATCCTGTAAAATATAGTTCAGTAAACTGGTCAAGTATAATTAGAGACTATTTGGCTAAGCATTGGATATCTACCATAAATGCTACAAAAATTCTACAAAAAATTGCTTTATTCCATATATACCATATATACTATTAAAGAATACATGTACAGTTACACAATTACAAATATTGTTTATCAGGTCAGAGGGACTTCTGGCTCCTGTACCTGTGGTTGTTATCATTTAGGACTACATCTGAGCTGGGCTCCTCCTGCTCTCTGATCGCACGGTCATCTAACGGACTACCTGTGATTAGGAATAGAGCAGACAGGATACTGGCAATTACAGTTTACCCTTGTCAGGCAATGTTATTTCTTTATCTGAAATTGAATTTATGTTGCAGGAGGTGGATGTTTATAGTTTAAGTGACAGATTAAAGGTGGTACAAAATGTAATGGAAAGATTGAAGGACTGGCCAAAACTCACCGATCCCCATTGACCTGTATGATCCTGAGCTGTCATTGACCAAGAATGAACTGGATGAGTTGTTTGACTTGGATGATTTTGCTGATCTAAATGAGGAAGCAAGTCTATTTATGATGGATTTCTTGGTCCTCTGTGTAGTGGTGTGACTCCAGTCTGCAGAAATATTGTGTATAAATTCTGATTTTAATATATCTATACAAAATAAATGGAATACATGTAACATAATTAAAACAAATTAAAGGAAAAGCTTTAATGCCCACTACATTCCATTACCATGACATGTCAAAAGAGTTCTTGAATAAAACAAACACACCAGAGTTCTCGACTAGCCTCATGTTTAGACAGCACAAATGTATTCTCCACTGTCTTCTGACGTTCTCCTTCATAGCACAGTGGAACACAAAGATAAAGAAGCCTGGAGCAGACAAATAGGGCTCTGTGAGTTATAAATGCACCTTCAAAATGTATAGTACAATACATGTATGAAGTCTACATATGTGTTAAAATTGCAGGTTTTTGTGAAAAAATGAAAACAATATAAATTATAGGTTTACAAATATATAGCAGACATCACAATCAAGTAAAAAAACAAATAAAAAATATTTTTTCAACCATAAAAAAAATTAGCTCTAACTTAAATAAATAAGTTAATAATAAATCTAAAATAAATTAGTGTTTAAAAGTAAGCACTTATTTAATCGACTCTTACTTTGCGTTCTGACTATACTAAGCCTTTTTTCCCTATCAGCCAATGCTTCAGTATCTGATTAATGATATTCTGAGGGATACATTGATTGGATTGCACATTGATTGGATAGTCAGCTGCATCACTGTCTGGTTTGGGAATTGCACCATCTTGGATCAGAAATCCCTGCAGCAGATAGTAAGGACAGCTGAGAAGATCACTGGATTCTCTCTTCCCTCTATGATGGCCATTTACACCATACACTGCATCTGCAAAGCTGACAGCATTGTGTATGACCCCACACGCCCTTCACACACACTCTTCACCCTCCTGCCATATGGAAATATACCAAAGCATTCAAACCCTCACAACCATTCTGTAACAGTTTCTTTCCACAAGCCATCAGACTCATCAAGAACTGAACTGAACTAAACTGAACTATACACACACACACACACACACACACTCAACTGTTTGGACTGCACTGATCTGCACCAAATACACACTCATCCAATATACATCCACATATATAGCACCACCCATATCAAACTGTTTAAGCCCTTTGTTGCCTCCTAAACAGACGTCCTTTCACAATATTCATTCCAGTCGACTTCTTTTCAAGAAAACTCTTGTTCGATAAGAGAAGCTATGACATTGGGAACCAGGAGCTACTGTAGTAGCAATAAAGGTATCACTGGAGGAATGGCTGGAGCATCCCTTTGTCATCTATAAGGACAACAAGATTCTTGAATATATCAGAACTGCAAAGCATCTGAAACTCTGTAAAACTTGCTGGTCTCTGACACTTGCTTCCAATTCACCCTATCATATCAAATCTTTCAGGCTCTAAGAATGCCAAAGAGGACATATTGTCACACAGTCACTTGGCAGAACCTAGGACTGACAATGAAGACATCGTCTTTAAAGCCAGCATGTTAGTAGTGATTGACCCATTCTCCAAGTCCCTGCACCTGATACCTCCCTAAATACTATCCTCTGTTTTCACCACGTCAGTTTCTGTTTAGCCATGTGTTTCACTAATCCAGATTCTGCGAGTAAACTGTAACTGACTGGGCTGCAATTTACCTTCCAGGTTTTTACTTGTTTCTGCCTCTAATGTCCTGTATTTTCTAGCTCTTGTTTATCATGTTTGCCAATCACCAAACCTGTGCATATTCTGATAACTTCAAGTCAGTTGCATTGTTTTGGATGGTTTGCTACAATTTTATTGCTGAAAAATATTTAATTAATTTTACATTTTAGAAAGGTACTTAAGAGTACAGTACATCCTTAAACAGATATTGAACATGTCGAGTAGGTCCTTAAATTCATACCTTGCAGTGAGTTAAAGATGGCAAATAGATACATAAATGGCAAGTTGACAGCATCCCAGGCAAAAAAAGCAAATCCCCAGGTGAGGCCTAGGAGAACAGTAAGCCCTGCCACACTCCGCAAGTCCTGTAGGACACTCCGATGTTGTAGGTTATGGGGATTTTGCCTCTTAATGCGACAAAGCTGAACCATTACCACAATGAACATGCTAAGATTCAGTATGAAGACAACGCAGAAGTATGCTACCACTGCAACATAGAAGGCTATTTCATTCTTGAGCCAGCAACTATATGAAGGTGGATGACAAGATCACACAGTTAGATACCTGATTTCCATATGTGTAATAGATTAAAAAAAGAAAATAGAATTTTATATAATTTTATTAAATTTAATACTCTTACAATTGATCTGAGGTTCCATCTTCAAACTTCCCGTAAGACACTAGCCCATAATTGTTTTTATCAATGGCTATCACAATTATGACCACAATTAGAGGAATACCTTAAATGAAAAGAAAGAAATAATAATGTAACTAAACAAGATATATTAAATAGAATCAGCTATGTGACTGTTACAGCATTGCAACATTTATCATCATACCCCAGCCAGCAAGTCCTAATTTGACCATGAAGCGGGATATATATGTATCAAAAACTTTAACAAGGGCAAGGTACATATGGACCGCCTCCATGGCCATCCAGGAGAAAGATGCCAACAGGAAGTAGTGCAAGAAGAAGGCAGTGGAGATGCAGAGACCCACAACTTTGGGGTAGAGAGCCAACCAAGCATCCAGTAGGAATGTCAGGTTCAACAGAAGCAAAGCCAAACATAGATGGATCACGATTTTTGATGGCATGTCCTTACGTAGTGTCCTACAAGAGAAGTTAAAAATATTGTTCTTAAATAAATTAAATAAATAAATTTACTCAGCGTAAATGTCTATCAGGACATATATTTGATTGCCTAAATGATATTTACTTTACTATGCTCATAGAGACACTTGTATATTCTATATTGCTTCTACAACATGAAATTCAGGCAAAACTCACTCAAAAGCCAGATAAGTCATCAGGGTGATGGAGAGGAAAATGGAAGAGATGCCACAGCCAATATAGGTGATGTAGGTTAAGATGTTATCCTGCAAACGATTGTTGATCCCTTCTCTGGAAAGGTCCTATTATAAAAATGTATACAAAAATAACTAAGCTTGAATATGCCAGTAAAACAATTATATTCATTACAACTAAGAAAATGAAAGACATTTAACCTAACTATGATAATAGTGCTGACATAACAATGAATCTATACACAAAGACAGTTCCTTAAAAGACTTGCTTAGCCAAAATTGGTGTGAAAGAACTCAGTTCTGAGCTCAACCACATGAAACACTTTCAGGATGATTTGGAATTCTGGCTGTGTACCATGCATTTCTGTCTATTCAGCCTTAAGGTCACTAATGCTCTCCATCTATTAAGGCTGAATCTGCAGAAATTCACACAGATGTGGTGTATTGAAATGCATAGTATTAAAAAAGTAAAAGTATTAAAATTCAGGTTGAAAAAATTCAGGTATTAAAATTCAGGTTGACAAAATGCGGGTCTTCAGATTCAGGTCTACAAATTCAGGTAGAAAAAATTTAGGTCTCCACATTCAGGATATCAATATGCAAAAATATGCTTTCATTGTGGCACCACATCAAATTTAGCAAACTACCCTAAATGTCCAGCTAAACAGTCAAAATGCAGACAGTGTGGTAAATTTAGACATTTAGCAAGACTCTGTCATATTTCTGCTCCCACCTGCAATGTACAAGAAATTGCAATGGCTGAGTTAAGGGTCTTAAGCATTGAAATGCCTTTACCTGTGAAACAGAATCAATATCCTACATGCGCTGTTTTGGAAAACAGTCGACAGTGAATTACTTGTAGATACTGGCTCAGCTGTTTCCGACCTCACAGAGCACATGTACTACCAGCACTTTTCAGATGATTCCTTAAATAACCTAATGTTAATTTAGTGACATTTGAAAAACACTATTCCAGTTTTAGGGTGCCTTGCCATTTGTTAGCTATAAGTGTCACCCAGCTCAGGCTTCATTCTACATTGTATCTGGTGGAACACCATTACTTGGTATGGATCGCTTCACTGCTTTGCATATTGAGATAAGAAATGGATCTGTTGCATCTCCTGCAGAACACAGCCAAGCTGCTGTAACCTAAAATATTAATAAAGTAAAGGTCCGTTTGGATGTGCCACCAGTCCAACAGAAACTGCCTAGGCTGCCATTTGTAGTGAGCAATGTGGTCTCATAAGCGTTAAAGAGGCTGGAACCTGAGGGGATTATAGAAAAAGTTGACTCCACCCCTTGGGTGCCGCCATTAGTCGTCATTCAAAAGAAAACTGGAGGAAGAGGAATTCAACTTTGTGTTGATTTAAGAGAACCAAACAAAGCTGTAATCGTCGACAGTCACCATTTACCACACATTGGGGAAGTTTTTACAGAATTGCATGGTGCTTCTATGTTCTCCACAATAGACCTTCAGCATGCATAGCACCAAGTGACTTTGGACATCTGGATAGTAGGGATTTGACAAGGTCCCTTATGGGCTGGCCTCAGCAAATAGCGCATTTCAAAGGATGATGTCTCAAATTTTGGCCCGGGCAGGATGGTGTGAGTGTTATTTAGATGACATCATTGTCTATATAATAACAATCTGAATGTACATGAAAATCGACTTAAATCCATACTACAGCGGAAAACTGAGCCACCATTTCTTTTCCATGTTATTTCTGCTTCAGGTTTGCATCCAAATCCAGATCATGTTCCAGCTATAGAGGAAGCACCTCCTCCTCATGATGCACAGTCCTTGCATTCTTTTCTTGGACTTGCTTTATAGTATTCCAAATTCATTCCCAATTATGTAACATTGGTAGAGCCACAGGGTGGCCTTGTAGTTCTAAAAGCTGTCTGTACATGATGTGTACGTAATTCAGGGCACACATCGAGTAATCATTCCAGAAATAATACAGTCAAAGTTCATACAACTGTCTCATGCCACTCATCAAGGAATGGTGCGCACAAAGCAGAGACTAAGAGACTTGTATTGGTGGTCTGGGATGGACTGTCAAGTGGAAAATGCCATCAAATCCTGTAAAACCGGCCTCCAACACAATAAAACTGCTACCATGCATGTAGCTCCACTCTGTCCGGTTCCTACTCCAACAACCACTTGGGAAAAACTGGCTACTGATATAGTCAACATCCTCAAGGATGTTGCTTTGTGATAACACTCATTGATTACAACAGTAAGTCACCAGAGATTGCGTTCGCACCTGAGGTTACTTCTGCCACTGTTATAAGGTTCCTATATGCTGCATTCAGTCATGAGAATTTTTAAACTTCTGACTGACAATGGCACACAGTTTGTTTCAGCTGAGTTTGAGGCATTCCTCGCACACAGAGATATTAAACACTACCATAGTTCTCACTGTTATCCCAAGCAAATGGTGAGATTGTATGTTTTAATAGTGTTCAAAGACTGTTTACAGACTGCTACCACTGAAGGAGTTTTGTGAGTTTTTGCATGGCCAACAAATTAAGATGAAACTGCATGTGAGTGGTCCTAGATGCATGACCCCACCAAAGGATAAAAAGAATTTGAAATCACAACACAAGATAAAATCATTTAATCTTTACCACACAAGTACCAATCTGGGGATAATCTGAGTTTGCTCAAAGTCACTATATCTTTTTGAACTGCTTTTCATTCAATATCATAGGGCACCTGGACAAAAGGAGGACTTTGAGAAGAGCATTACAAGCGTCACTGTACATGTGCTCAGAGGTGCATTTAGCCAGTGTCACAAAGGACAAAAGAACAATTATACTACTATTTACTGTTAATACTTTTTTTTAGAGCAGCAATGAAAGGTAATGATTTCTCTCACCAAGAGAACACCGAAGCTGGTCAAATGATTACAGCCACAAATCGTCTCGGCTTCACTGTGGTTCAGCACTATGCAGCCCTCAGAGCTCCAGCCACCCAAACCACCTAACAATAAAAAAAAATCAGTCAAGTAATAAAAATGTAGCATTGATTGAACAATGTTACATTGATTGATTGAACAATGACTAATATTTGGACAACAATTAAACTGTTTTAATACATTTAAATTCTGAAGAGAATATTAACTAAAGCAGAATTAACAGTATAATTTACATAATGCTTGCTATTGTAATGAAGAATAGGCGGAATCCATTTGCAAATAGGCAACAGCTTTGATAAATTCACAGGCAAACAAATCCAAGCCAAATATGCAAGAATTAATGCTTTCTCGTAACCTAATGGGTCATATATCTTAGTGGGTAAACATAGCCTTTAATAGGGGGTACAGGAAATGAGGGGTCTGCTTTAACACAACCTGAATTACAGCTCTTGATGACCACAACACTTCTGAGTGTATTCTAATCTTCAATAAAAGAATCCTTGGGTATGTTACCCAAGTATCCTCGATTGCTCTTCAACTGGTCTTCGGTTAATTTACAACACTAGCCTTTATGTTAGCAAACACAGAAGTCTGAACTGGAAGTGAACTTCCGTGACCCCAGAAGTTAGTACTGGTGAGGCTGTTTGCACAGAATCCCCACTCCTGGGGCACCCCAAGGTCTTGGGGCTGGACGGTCTGGGTCCGTCTGGTGAAACAGGTGATCAGGGATGGACCCAAGTCCGTTCCTTCAAGCCATACCCCTTCCAAGTACTGCAGCCAGCCACAGTGTCCCTGGAATCAGTGATTGATTTGTAGTGGCTCTGTGTTGTCTGGGTCCCTCAAGTAAGCTGGCTTAAGGAGTGAGGCATGGAATGAGGGTGATATAAGTTGTATTTTGAAGGGGCAAATGAATCTAGGGTTGAGCTTGTGGCATGTTGTTTTAGGCATAGGTTCTTTGTGGACAGCCAGTCAGTATAATTTTCAAGCCATCAACCATTAGGGTAGAATTTGAAACTCCCAATGATAACAGTATTTATTTAAAAAAAAAAAAAAAAAAAAAAAAAAAAAAAAAAAAACAATAAAATTAACTTTTTCAAATTATTATGAACAACATTTTTTTAAAAAATTTTATTGGTTGTTAATAAATTA
>JAOTRN010000030.1:7849324-7864089 GCA_028566695.1 Bagroides melapterus
GTTATTACTTAGTGCTTTTTATAGATGTTTCTTTTAATGTAGAAATGTTTTCAAAAGCATCATTGCATATGGCTTTTGTTTGGATGTTCCCAAAATTTTGCACAGTACTGTAAATAAAACAGCTATTAGGTATTACTGAGCATGCTGGAGAATAGGAGTTCTTTTGGTAACTTAGTTAATTAGAAACTGAACTGAAATTTTCTCCATGGGAAAGTTGCAGGGTGAAAAGCAATGCTAACCAAGAGGGACATAACAGCTTGTTTCACATGTACCAAAAACACCTTGATGGACTCTAGGCTCTGGTACAAAGTTCTGTACCTATTTGCGATGGTTTGGCAATGTTTTTCTGCTTCAGGGCCTTAGCAATTCACCATAAATGAGGGAAAAAGGAATTCTGTCTACTAACAATTCCTAAAGGAGAATGTCTGGTTATTAGTCTGTGGTCTGAAGTACAATTGGGTTATGCAGCAAGACAATAACTATATCACAAGAAAGAAAATTAAGGTTTTGGAGTATCTTAATCTCATTGGCCTGAAACTGGCATTTCATGCTTGAAAACCCTCCAATTTGGCTTTAAGAAAGCAATATGTTGCTGATTTAAAGCACACACACTGTCCACTCTAACAGATCACCTGTATACTTACTCATTTATGCAGTTACTCAATCAGTCACAAATGTGACAGCAGCACGTTGCATAAAATCATGCAGATACAAGTCTAGAGCATAAAAGTCATGTTAATGTTCACATCAAAATCTGACGTCTGGCAACAATGACAAGAATGTTAGTGTCAAATACACAGTTTATTTCAGAAACTGCTGATTTTCACACACAACAGTCTCTAATGTTAAGAACAGAGGAGAATCACCAGACTGGATTGAGCTTCCACAAAGACTTCAGTAGCTCAAATAAACCTGAGGTGGATGGGCTTCTGCCATTGTGGCCCACCCACTTCAAAGGTTGATGTTTTGTGTTTTATCAGTGAATACAAATTGTGATGGTTAGATGACTTGGTCAGAGCATATCCTGCAAGAGCCAGTGACAGGATCCTGGGTGACTAAGGCTCAATGATGGGCATGAGGAGCAAAACCTAGCTAGACTGTTACATTCCAACAGAAGAGCGACTGTTGCACAAATTGGTGTAAATGTTAATGCTGGTTATGGTAGAAAGGTGCATCACACAGTGCATCGCACAGTGCATCACAGCTTGCTGTATATGGGGTATGTATATGCTGTATATGCCACAGACTAGTCACAGTACCCATGTGGACTCCTGTTCATCACCAAAGGGGCTACAATGGGCATTTGAGCATCAGAACTGGAGCGATGGAAGATGGTGGCCTGGTCTGTTTAAGAGATGGCAGCAGAATGGGACTATGGATGGCAAGAAGGCTATGGGAAGACTATGGGAAGAAGGCTAAAAGGATCTGCTGCTAACATCTTGGTGCCAGGTACCACAGCAAACCCTCAGAGGTCATGTGGAGTCAATAGCGCAAAGGGTCATTTGAAACATTTGAGATTATTGGACAGAAAACACCAATAAATGACTTCAGTGAGTGTTGGTATGTCACGTGTAATTATGTCAGATGGACAATTGCTATGTTACCAAGAAATTTAGCAAATGCATGTTATGGTTTGACTAAGATGAAGAATTTTCTTTATTGTAATGTAACACAATTTTTTAAACAGTCCACATCGGCTCCATAGACATAAAAGTCTTGTGCATCAAAATCCTTCCCCATCCAGTTGCTGTAGATGGTTCTATAATAACATTGTGTGTGCTTGGATCTTATAGTGCATCTTCGAGTTGTAGAGCACTTATTGTATTGGTACTTATAAACCATTGTTTCATGGTTAAAAAAGAAAGCATTCTATTTAGTATTTAAATGAACTGATAGAATAGGTTTATGGTATAATAGACTAGATGGTCTAGCATGGCAATGCCACTGCAGAATGTGAGGTTATAAAGACAGAGTTTCAAGGTTGATGTGGAATAGATTGAGTGTCCTGCATCTAGCCCTGACCTCAGCACCACTGAACGCCTTGGAGATGAACTGCAACACTGATTGCACCCCAGACCTCCTCACCCATCATCAGTGTCTGACCTCACTAATGCACTTGTAGCTGATCACAATTCCACACAGCCACACAACCCCCGTTCCACTTTTAGTGATTTTTTTTTTTACCAAACATAATATCAAAGCTAAGTTTTGTTGGTAATTTGGGTCTGGGAAAAGGCCAGCTCTGTTTTAAAAGTTGCAATTACACCAGTTTGTCAAATGCCACATCAGCCACTAACACTATCAAGAGCAGTTGCCTTAATGTTTATTTATAATTGTGAGCAGTCTCTTTAGAGTTTCATTATACAGTAGTTCACTTATTTTAATAGTTTTAGCTTCTCACAAGTAAGCTCTCCTAACTAATACCCCAGCTGTGTCACTGTAATTTGCACATTTAGTTATATTGAGTCATTCTCTCTCTCTCTCTCTCTCTCTCTTTCTTTCTCTTTCTGTCTCTCTGCGTTCTTAATTCCCTTAATGCATGTGCCAAAAGCCTCAGCTTACCCACCTGCTGTATGCCACACACAGCAGATGGAGAGCAATTGACATGGGACCGCATGCCCAGAAGAGAGAGGGAGAGAGAGAGAGAGAGAGGGAGAGAGAGAGAGAGAGAGAGAGAGTAGGAGAACGAAATGAGAATGTCTTGAATCAAAGCATAATAGGAAGCTGAACAGAGTATACAGGAGGTACAGAGAGAAAACTGAAGTATGGGACATAGGAATAGTCATTTTAATTTGGGTGTGGAGAATATCCATACATGCAATGTATTGTATGCACTGTATGATCATATTCTAACAAAGCTGCACTCATTACTTTGAAGGAATACAAGTTTACTCATGCATTAGCTCTTCACACTGGCTGTAGAAAAGATAACACAGTACAGTCTCTCGACAGAAAAGCTGTAAGAGACTCAGATTTCAGATCTTGTGAGCTGGCTTCTACTGAAGCAGCTTTGTCCTCAAAAGCTAAAATAAACCTGACTGCAAAATTGAAATTAGGGGCATATGGAGAGACCCATGGGTCCTAAACAGCATTTCAAAATGTACCTGTCAGTCTCCCATGAACCTCAATTTTGTGTGCATGTTTTTAAGTCCTTCCATTTCACCCGTTTTATTGACTACAGAACATTTGTTTATATTAGAGGAAGGATGTCTGTACCTGGGAGCAGGGTGTCTATATCGACTTTCTGTGCATGTGATCGTTGTGGTCCCATGGATTTCCTCCAGGCTGACCGGTTTTCTTCCAGCATTCAAAAACATTTTAGCTGCGCTAAATTGTTGTGAATGTTTGTGTGCAGGGTGCTGTGCAATGGTGTACCCCCACCACATGCCTCAAGCTCCGACTCTAGATTCACTGTTACCCTGACAAAAACAGAGCAGTTATTCAAGATGAATGAATTAATAACAGAAGAAATTATTTAAAAAATTATTATTTAGACAAACAATATCATTTGCTCAATGAAGGGTACCTGTAAGGAAATAGTTTGAGAACAATTTGAAGGCATAATATCACTCAATGTTGCCAAGACACCCAAATAAGCTTAAAGACGGATAACATTAAAAGTTTATCCAAACTAGAAAAATGTCTGTGACTACTAAAAAAAACACTATTAACAAGTTTAACTATTTTATTGCAGTGGGAGTTCAGTGGTTAAGACTTTGGACTACTGTTCAGAAAATTGTGATTTTGAATCTCAGGACCACCAAAATCCCACTGCTGAGCACTGAGCAAGGCCCTTAACCCTTAACTGTCTAGTTATATCAATTGTATAAATAAGTCCCTCTGGATAAGGGTATTTCCAAATGTTGTCAATGTTTGCAGATGCTTCCCCTTTACTGTAATTTATTTTCTATTTTTACCAGAATGGCTGCAGTACTATAGATGACACACAGGATTATGATATATTTATCACTATAAAGGACACTTAAATTCTATCATTAAAAATAATGTCATGCAATATCTTTCTGTCCTGTAGCTTCAAGATTTCCCTTCACTGTAAGTGAGAGTGTTCTAGCATGGCAATGCCACTGCAGAATGTGAGGTTATAAAGACAGAGTTTCAAGGTTGATGTGGAATAGATTGAGTGTCCTGCATCTAGCCCTGACCTCAGCACCACTGAACGCCTTGGAGATGAACTGCAACACTGATTGCACCCCAGACCTCCTCACCCATCATCAGTGTCTGACCTCACTAATGCACTTGTAGCTGATCACAATTCCACACAGCCAAACACTCCATAATATAGCGAAAATACTTCTCAAAACAGTGAAGTTTATTATAACAGCATAAAGGAGACTAAATTTGGAACAGGATGTTTAACAAGCACAAATGAGTGTGATGGTCAGGCCTACCTTTGGCAATATACACCTCTAGTGAATAATTAAAGAAGTGTCTTAGCTGAACAATCTGTATACTAAACAACATCCAAAAATAATAAGTTCTGAAACAATGTTAAGATTACTTTACTACAATGGGGAAAACATATGTGTAAATATAAACAGATCTGTAATATTCTTCCATTACGTTCTAATTCTTAATTCCTCCCATACCCTTTAAAGCTACACACATTAAACGTTTACTGACTGCATCTGTATTTGTGCTGTTGTTTGATAGTCATTCTTGCTGTAATGCTAACAGCTGGTGCACCAGTGACAGCACAGCTGGCTTTTGTACTGATATTCAGAACACTTAAAATGCACCTTATTCATTTGGAGCTTTTACTGCCATATTGCCTCCTCCACATTGTTAGTCAAGATAGTCCACTGCCTGTAAATGTGTCTTCAGTCTAGAAAGCATCTCCTCCCACCACCATCTCTCTAGCCATCTCCTCTTCTGATTATAAAAGACTGTGGCTTGATTAAAATAGCCTGTTTGTTTGTGCAGCATATCAGCTTGTTCACCAAGCAGAACAGCTGTGCAGCTAGATGAAATCATACGGAAACATTCATACCAATGAAAGAGAATAAGGAAAATCTACAACCTAAGATCGTTCATTAAGGATAGCTTTCATGAATTTGTTTGGGCATAGTGATTTTCATGTCATAAAACGCATATGAATCTGAAACAGTGCTGAATCAGTGCTGAAACAGAGCTCACTACCCTACATCTGGCCCTGGTTTACTGCTTAATATGTTCAAATTCTGTCATATTATTCCTATCATGTATGTACTATATGTGGGCATAGTTAACAAAATAATCTTGTTTTATCTTACATACAGTATTTGCAATAACAAACATACTGTATAACAGATATATATTTGTATTTGTGCTTGTATGAAATCCAGATAACTTCCAGAACCTGTGTACAGCATATCACTTTTAGCAATGGACATTGTCTCAAAACAGCTTTACAGAAACATAAAAAAGTTGAATAACAATGATAAAGTTTTAAAGTTATACAGCCATCATTCCCCATAACTGACACACCCAACTAGCACCACTTCTAAATGAGGGATTAAATAATTAGTGGTTCATGTCACCCCTCCATTACACCTGGATGATGAAAAACAACTGGACAAAGTACTTCAAAAGGAACATGATTCAACTCAGGTGACTCATTCACACACATCTGGGCAGGGCAATTGTAAGAATGTAGAACATGTTGGTGCACATGTAGCGGTAGTACAGAATACCAGGAGCAACATGAGGAAGAGATGCTCCTCACTGTCTGACATGTCACAGGAGAGGCTAGCATAAGAGGCCAAGGTCATGTCCACCACCTGGTGGGTCAGCCTCCTCTTAGACAAGGGCCCCCTGTGTCTTTTCAGTGACAGATAATCAATGGGTATGAAAATTGTTGGTAATTTATCTCAGCAGTGAATCAGTATGTCCAAGGAAAATCTGTGAACCACATTTGCAGTATGTTATCTCTGCTAGTGGGAATATTTGAGGAGAAATTGCAGCAACCCAGGACAGAAAACATAAGACAAGTGCTACTTATCAAGCGAGGTGTAAAACTACACAGTGCAAAGCTTAGATAACACAGCAAACACAGCAGTGACAGATAGCTAACAAAGGCAAGTTATGATGACAATGGAAAACTCAGTCAAAGCTAACAGTGTCCTTGAGCTACTGCTAACTGTGTCTTGGTGCATTTTGACTACAGTACAATGAGATCAGGTAGCACATTTTCACAGCAAGTGAGCTATAGAATTAAGACCAAATAGAAAATGAACCAAAAGAATGCAATTGACTCTGATTACCTAGAAAACAGACCAGACCAGACCAGAACAAACAGACTAGAAATAAAATATTGCCAATTAATTATGATAAAGGGTCTGATTGCCTGTACACTCCCAAAAGTCTTTTATTCATTAGTCACTTCCTGCAGTTGGGATGAATCATGGATTAGACCACCTCTGCCCAGTAATGACAACAGTACAGCAATACTTCATATGTGAAAACTCCTAGTTAGTACATGCAAATATTAATACAAGTATTTGTATGAAGAGATCAGAGAGAAAATTAAGGATCTGTCTGCTTTTAACAAAACCCTTGTAATGTTGTTAGACAGTATAAATTTGTCTGTAACATGCCATTTGGAAATCTCCTGCTTATTAGCAACATGGTGTGCTCATCAAACAGGAGAGCTGTGCATGCACAGGATCTCACATTTGGATGAAAACCAGGATGAGAACTGTGTTAATTCTAACAAGCTCAAAATGGCAGAAATCTTCACTTGTCCAAGCAGCCATTAAGGAGCAAAAATACATAAAACTCTTGTGACTCTCATTAGAAGGCAGTGATCATACACTGAGATATGTGACATTAACCTCTTCTGTGTGATTTCATTAACAGATCTTTTACTCAGCATACTTACATTATACAAGTTGTTCAGTACTTCAGCCCAGAGGACTAAATCATTATTTTCCAACAACAGATGGCCTAGAAACTTGGGAAATATGTATATTGTCTGTTGAATATATCTGGTATCACAAACTAAATCGCTATTTCTATTAAATGGATCGGGTGTTACAGTATATACACTGATCAGCCATAACTTTAAACCACCTAATAGTATTGTGTAGTGAAACACATGGACCCAGCACATTGTAGGCACTTTTGATGGTGGACAGGGGTCAGGATGGATATGCAGACCAGTCTGCAGCTACACAGGCCCATAGCAGCAAGTCATGATGCACTGTTTGTCCTGACACGTTTTTTCAAAGCCAGCATTAAATTTTGAGCAATGTGAACTCCAGTAACTCTTCTGTGGGATAGGATCAGATGGGGTAGCCTTCATTCCCCACAGGCATCAATGAGCCTCGGGGGTATCCAAGACCCTGTTGTTGGTTCACCAGTTGTCCTTGATTTCCTGGGAAGACTTGCTGTTTTGGAGACTCTCTGATTTATTGTGATCCAGCATCACAATTTAGCCCTTGGCAAAGTCACTTTTTCCCATTTTTCATGCTTCCAACACATCAACTTCTAGAACTGTCTGGTCACTTGCTGCTTAATATGTCCCTACCCTTGACAGGTGCCATAGTAACAAGATAATCAAAGTTATTCACTACACCTGTCATTGTTTTTAATGTTATGACTAATCAGTGTAAGTGTTACTACTTGTGTGTGCTTATTCGACTGTAAATGATGAATGCTTTTTTTTTTTAAAGTCATACCCTGGAGTTCAGATTCTTCTCTTTTTGTCATTACTTTCTTTACATATCTTTGCATATTTTCTCATTTTCTATGAACCTAGACTCCAGAAATAATCTCTTGCTCTCTTGTTTAATTTTAAAACGTGCCCTGCAGAGGGTTTTTTACTTATAAATTTTTTGACCATACAAATATCAGACTAAATGTCAGGGCTGATTTTCCTAAAGCACTGCAGTATAGGGATGATTATTAAATTGTATTGTTGTGCTCTGTTTGTGGGAGGAATTGCATGCTATCTCTTCCCTGTCAGTCATTGCAACCCTGGCCTGTAATGCTGTCATTTGAAAAGATTAGCCGGATTAGCCTGATTATCGTTGTAGATTATCTTAACTGCATCATTTTGCGGAAAACTAGGCCTACCAGTTTCTTTATGTCTCAAATAATGTGTGACTCATATGTTTTGACTGATTTTTGATGTCTACAAGAGTAACGAACAATGAATGTATTTGAATGTACATACACATGCAAAATAGGATTATGTAGATGCTCACATTTATTAATAACTTCTTCCTCCCCTTCCCCATAATTTGTTCCCTTCCTTCCTGTGTTCCTCTTTTCTGTTCTGTTCTCATCAGGTATAAGGGCTTCATTAAGGACTGTCCCAGTGGGCAACTGGACTCAGCTGGCTTTCAGAAGATCTACAAGCAGTTTTTTCCCTTTGGGGACCCCACCAAGTTTGCTACATTTGTCTTTAACGTCTTTGATGAGAACAAGGTAAGGAGACATCAAGCTGCAGGATCGCAAGTTGAAACAAGGTTTAGCTTTGGCTTTAGCAGAAGAAAAGATTCATATGCACTCTATAAAATACTGGATTAAACACAGATATGTTTGTTTTGTTATTTGTGCAATGAAGAGCTGGTTGTTGTGTGTGTATATCTGTGTGTATGTGGGTTACATATTTAAAACATACACTGACCACATCTTCTCTCTCTCTCTCTCTCTCTCTCTCTGTGCAGGATGGACGCATTGAATTCTCTGAGTTCATCCAAGCACTATCTGTCACCTCCAGAGGAACACTCGATGAAAAACTTAGATGTAAGTAAGAAGATATGTGTATTATTATGTCTTTTATATACTTATGTCTATTATTCTTGTACAGTACAAGCAGGCAACTCCTTAAGTCTTGGTATCATCAACAATTAAATCTTAACCAATTGTCTATTTAGTTAATATATTAAATAGATTATGAGGTTTTATTGTAACTGTCTCTGTTTCGATCCATAGCCCTTGATTGAGAATAGGAATTAAAATGCAATGCCTGATCAATCTGAATTTATTAATAATGAATTGTATTTCTTACACAATGTACTGTTGTAATTGTGAAATTTAATGCTGTCAGTATTCTATCAGCACAATAGCAATGATCTTATGCCCATACAGAAATGTTATATTAAACAGTGTCTTCCCATGGCTGATAAATATGCTCAGTGACTCAGGGTCATCATTATTGCTAATCAGTGAAGTATAACATCAATCATATGCTCATATAGTGTTGATGTTGCAGGGGCCTTTAAACTATATGACCTTGACAATGATGGCTACATAACACGAGATGAGATGCTGAACATTGTGGATGCCATCTATCAGATGGTGGTGAGTAGTATAATGTAGCTTCCTGCTTCTTTATGCTCCTTGATACAAATTCATCTGTCTTAGATCACAGTCTTAGACTTCTGCTTCTTTCACTTGCAGGGAAACACAGTGGAGCTACCCGAGGAAGAAAACACACCAGAGAAAAGAGTGGATCGGATTTTTGCTATGATGGACAAGGTGAAGTCCACACGCAAGTGGTTTAATATCTACATTAGGAAAAAGAAAACATATATATATATATAAATATGATATGTGTGTGTGTGTGTGTGTGTGTGTGCATGTGTGTGTGTGTATATATATTACGTGTGCATGTGTGTGTCTGCAAAAGAAAAAAATATATATAATTTAAGATTTAAGGGCAGGTCTACCTTTTTTCTGTATACATAGTAAGTGGTAAGTTAAAGCATTGCGATGTTCCAGAACTTCATCCAAGCTTAGCGTGACACAGAGGAGACATTTTAAAGTAGCAAAATAAGAACAAAGGTGGCATTCACTACACCAGCAATTTGGTCTGTTGCAAGAACTAAGTGCATAGAAGCCCAAGAGAAATTCTGCAAAGAATCAATGACAAAATGGAGGCAGTTTCACTGCTACAGACAGCACAGACCCTGCACCCAGCACAAGAATTGACTCCAGAAGTAAACAGCAGCAATGGACACCCAAGAAACGCCAAGACAATGTATAGTGTGGGAGGAGCCAGCGAAAGTGAATGGCAAAAAACTGTCTGGAACGAAAATGAAAACATGAAGAAAATACAGAGCCCCTTTGTGAGTTGTCCCAGTCAAGAAAAGTGTAAAAATAAACTGACTAAAACACAGAACACTTGTTAGAGAAATCCTATACAGGTGTAGATGCTTACCACTCAATGTTCCCAGCTTCTCCCTCTATTAAAAAAACAACACTTGAGCACTCCCATGCTTCTACATGTAGTATTTACAAAGTATCTACAAATCCACATAACACTGAAGCCAGTCAAGAGGATAACATTGAACCGATATGATGTCTGATTGCATTGCCTTCAAGGATCAAGGTGGCCAAAGAGGAGCGGGCATTGCATCTGGTAAAGCTGTTTGAAGGTAATGTCAGGGCAGCTTGTGTGGCCATAGACATGATTGACATTAATCAACAATGAAACTAACAGGCAACATTTTAAGAGAACATGCTTGAGGATAAATCACAGAGAGAGTTCTAAACAATATTGACAGTCCTGTATGAGAAATGAAAACAAAAGAGGACTGCTCCAACATGATGAATCAAGAACACTAGGCTTACTAAATACAGCTCATCTTCTGCAAGGCAAGCATTGGAAAATGGTGGACGCATACATGGTAGCAAGGCAAGCAGAGGGTGAATTACAGCCAAGCTTGGTGCCTAATACATTTGGGAACTGTGTTGTCAAAAATAACAGGTTGTACTTTAACAGATGTCCTTATCCAGAGAAATTTGCATTAATCTCATTTTATACAGATGAGTAGTCTTGCTTGGAGGTCTTGCTTGGTGGTCTATTGGTGGCAGCTTGGTGATTTGAACTCACAGCCTTCCATTCAGTAGTCCATTATCATAGACACTAAGTTACCATTTCCCCTCAACAAAAGAAAAGATAAAAAATTCTCCAGCAAATTTAAGCATTTAAAGCATTTAAACAAGCTACAGGAGCTGAGGAAGACTGAACCATCTAAAAGGAGCACAATGGTATTGGTCCCAAAAAAAAGGATAGAGGACTAGGATTCTGTAAGGACATTTCAAAATAAAACACAGTATCAGGTTTTCACTCTTTCCCAAGGTGAAAAACTGACCAACTGATTGAGAGGCTGGGTAAAGCAATGTTTTTCCAAAAAATTAGATATGTCTAGGATACTAGTACGTATGATTTTGTCAGGCAGATAATCAGTTGACAGATCTTATTGTGCATTGTGAGTGGCCTATACCATTAAAGTTATATAGTTTTGTATAAATGGAGCTACAAAAAAAAATTCAAAAACTGAAGGATTTGTTTTGAAAACCAGAGAGGACTTTGCAGCAGCCTACATAGAGAGCATTTTGTTTACATCATGACTTGAGAAGACCATATGGACCATCTGGCAACAGTGTTCCAGAAAATCATTAATGCGTTTCTGACAGCGGATCCAGCAAAGTGCAGTTGGCAAGAAGTGAAGTCTTCTTCCATGGACATGTCTTGGGCAGTGGCAGGATATTTGCTCAAGTGAGATAGGTGGAGTCCATTAGTTTTCCAGCACCAATTCCTAATGTGGGTGAGATTCTTTCTTGGTCTAATCAAATGGTATTTGAGGTTTTTCCCAAGCTTTTTTAGTCATGATTCCCCACAAATCTAAAAGGGATGAGCCCCAAAAAGCAGCCTTCCAGGACTTCCATACTTGTGCTCTAAATCAGTTTGTCAGAGCTTACAGTTTGATAGAATATTTGTTGAAAAGATGGATGCATCAGGATGAGAATAGTTTTCAAGAGATATTAGACAATTTATAGTGGAGAAGGAGACCCTGGCATTAAAATGGGACCTGATAATAGGAGAAATATTGTTAATTAAAACTTGAATATACTTGCTTTTACATACATTCTACAAGGTACTTATAGTATTTCCTAGGCGATCCAATGATGAGCAGGCTGATAAATGCCACTGTATATAGTGTTGATAAGCTGTGCCTCTCTCATAGATATATCTAATACTTTTCTACTTATTATCTGTTTCATACATGGGCTCATAACTGTCTGTTGATACTCACTCTTACTGCAGCTCTTACTTCACAAAGGCCATGAAGGACAGATTATGTTAAAGGTCAAAATCCACTGGATTGAGCACACTTTCAAATCAATATATTTAATTCACTGATTAACCAAGTGAAACCATATCATGCACTGCAGTCCTTAGTTATGGCAGTGCCCTACAAAAAATGTATCATCCAAACCAGCACATACTCTCACTCGTACACACACCCCATTTACTTCTCTGTGGTAGCAAAAGTTCAGAACTAGTGCCAGCAATGAATTGCATGTTTACTTCAGTCAGGGATGAATGTTTAATGATTATTAGAAATGTAATACTGACAACATTTTTCATATAACCTTCTCAATCTTGCACATAACAAAATCATCATGGGTGACAAACATAAAATACATACATTTTACATTAAAACTTTCTAATATTACAGTACTACAATGTATAATTGAAGACAGGTATATTGTCATCTTTTTAAAAAAAAAACAAATTTTGCCAAAGAGTCCACTGTCAATGTCAAAAAATGTTATATTTGTTCCTCTAAAGTACTTTAGTGTGCTTTCAAATCAGTATGTAGTCATCAATATACTGTAAATAGCTAGTGTACTAATAGCAATTAAACAATCTTAAATGTAAATGTAATACCTGTAAACAGTACTATTACAGTGTACTCAGTCTCAATTTAATCTGCACCAAAAACTACAGTATTACAAACAAGGGCTCTATAAATATCAGAAAAAGGTTTGTCTGTACAAATCTCAAATCTTTTTTTTAAATCACAATGATTGTTGCCATTGGGACATAACCAATTAGTTGTTAATCATCTTTCCCAAATGTTGATATTTTCTACTGTATATAGTTTTGAAAAATACTGAAGTCAGTATCTTACTTGCATACATTTTTACCCTCAAACTGAAATTTCATTGGCAGTGGTGGCTCTAACAATTAGGGCACTGGGTTGTTGATCAGAGGATTGGGGATCAAGCTGCCACTGTTGGGCCCTTAGCAAGGCCCTTAACCCTCTCTGCAACAAGGGCGCTGTTTCATGACCCTATTCCAGTTCCACAAATAAATGCCCTGCATACTTCTACTAAATCAGTTATCAACTTATCAACATCATCCACATCAGTCTCCATCTCAACACTGAGGTCATTTAAACACGTGTGACTTAAACATGAGCTTCATCGTTGCCTCTTTACTTAAATGACCTCTGCACTAACATCTGTGAGGAACTAATTGCAGATGAATTCAATCAGTTCTGTTTTGTTGTCCAATTATTTGCTCATTTAAACACAGAGTATGTGAGTGCTCTTCTCTGTTTTGATGATGATGGCATTTCAGTTGTTATCTGATTACAAATTTACATTACATACTTTTTTGCAGACAGAGGGCAAAAGGCAAGCTTAAAAAGTGGTTTAAGTAAAAATATCTCCATGTTGTTTTGGGTAAATAAATACATTGTGTGTATGTATGTGTGTGTGTGTGTGTGTGTGTGTGTGTGTGTGTGTGTGTGTGTGTGTGTGTGTGGATAGATTACAGATTACAATTAGGTTTAAATTCATAAATATTAAATATTTAAGATGGGTTACATGCCACACCACACAAGCTGAGATACATGCAAGTACAGTACAGTTCTTCAACAGTTTTTAATCCAAGCAGTCAAGGTCAAAAACAAACAATCGTTCAGGTGATTATCAAACAGTGCAACATTTAAAGGGAAAACCAGGGAGACAATCTTAACAAAAAATAAAAAATGAACAGGATATAAATATACAGACTAAATGTTGGTAAGTTCAGCTTAGACACTGAGTATTACCTCAAGAAAGTTTGTGTGAATAGTGACCATGTTTGTAGGCCATGGTGTGTTCTGGGAGCTGGAGTTCACAGCCAAAATTCACAATACACTGGAGGTAACCTGTTATATTCCCTTATTGGTACAATGAACAGCTTTGATGAGTACAACAATGTAAAATCACTTTAGACTGAAGTGTTATCATGAACCTGTTTTAACTAAAAACCTGTATGCAAAGAAAACTTATAATGAGAAGTAACTAAATTAACAGTAACACCAGCACCAAAAAGTCCTACTAAAAACTTTATGGGTATTTCAAATATAATGGGTATTGCCACTACCACTGGAGGCTCATGCCAAATATGTTGTTGATGGAGGAGACAAACAACCTCTAAAGGGAATGTCCTAGTCATTCTTATGAATATATCATAACACCATCATAACCTGAATGCCCAGTGGAGGTGCAGACACAAATAAAATTCTCACACACAGGAGCAGCTATGATCATTTTAGCACTTTTTTGCCTAGGCACTGTGAGAGTATTGTTGCACTGTATAAACATTTGCAGATTTGATGTTTGAGTTTGAGAAAAGTGTATATGTCCTTATTACCAGAATGCAGATGGGATGTTGACACTACAGGAGTTTCAAGAGGGCTCCAAGGCAGATCCTTCCATTGTACAGGCCCTGTCACTCTACGATGGCCTTGTGTAGCCAGACTTCAACATGGCACACAGTGAGTATCCACATTGTAAAACCAAACCTATAGAATCTACACAGTAAAAATGAGGTAATATGCACTCAATTTTGGGTAGATTTCATCCCATGTATTTTTAGGGCCCAAGCACTATAGTGCACAGGGCCCTATTGTTTTTCGTCTGATTATTTATTAGGGCCCAAGCACTATAGTGCGAAGGGCCCTATTGTTTTTCGT